>CAIGRS010325735.1:0-10337 GCA_903798395.1 Fraxinus floribunda | reverse complement strand
AATAAAATAAAATACCACTATATTCTTAACATAGCCCAACATGCTTAGTACTTCATAATTAATAAACAATTTTTTCCTTTAATATTGTTGAATAGTAACTCTCCATCTTAACCAAACATGCTAAAGGTGAATAAGCCAAGCCATGCATTCAACTTATAGCTTATATTGCACTTCAGACATCCTAATTACAGGGATTTATAGATATTATAGACAGAAAGCTATATAACATTTGCAGATGACAACCCAACAGGGACGGATTTAGTGTAGAGTAATGCTGGAAGTACAGGAGGAATTTTATAGGACACTTACAGGATTTTAAAGTCTACTTACGTGGCTGTTTTCAAAAAGAAAAAAGAAAAAACAATTGATCGACTGAAAATTAGGAAACAATTAGGAAAGCCATGGAAAACATATCTTTCTCCTACAATTTCACACCTCCATTTTCAGCTGTTCACCTCCATTTTCAGCCGTTCCAAAACCTCCATTTTCAGTTGTTGTCGTTCTTCATCCCGGCTCCGAACTCTACTATGTCGCCGACGACCAAGTTCCGAAGAAATTTTCACTTCCTCTCCCTCTTTTATGTCCTCTCTTTTGCCTCCTCCGATGAGCTTCAGACCCTTTTAACCATAAAATCTGCCTTCAAAGAGTCGAGGACAAATCACCAGTGAAGAACACATCTGTGACTGCAGTTTTTTGAATCACCGGCGACGCAGCAGTGAAGAACATTTTTTCCGACTTTACCGAAACATTGCATTACGATTCACAAGTGTATTTTTTTTATTTTTTTATTTCTGAATTAATTTAATGAGTTGAAGCAATCAAATTTCTGTTTAAGTGTTGGAAATTAAGGAAACAAAGTGTTTTGTTTGTTTGTATTTGACATGAAATGCTGTAGATTGTTTTGTATGCCTATGTTATATACTGGTTTGAAAGAGGGAATTTGGGTGGAAGAAAGGATGAATGGCTTGCTTTCATATGCGTACCAGATGGGCAATTGATGTGGGTTGTGCTTAAATTTTGATCCTTTTATGGTTGTGCTTAAACATTTTTTTGCATTGATATTCATACATTTTCATTTCCTTTCTTCTCATATTCAAACATTCTCCTATGTCATGTGTAACCAGATGCAGCAGAAAAAACTTGCGTAGAAAGACGACATACCCAAACAAACTCTCTCGAATGGCACAATTTGCACTTGAAAGAAGTCATCAATGTAGTAGAACACAAAAGGCATTCAACATACATTACGAGATCATGGAGACTGTGTCACAACTCTTTGAAATTATCCATTTGCATTCAGAAATGGCACCCTGGTCCAGTATTCTTCAATAATTATTCATTTATCAACTACATCAAATCTATTATGTTTTAAAAAAAAAGATGAATATATTTAAATGTATATTCTGAGCCATTTTGACAAACCATAGACAAATGCAAAAAAGGCTTAATAAAATTATTGTCTTTGTCTTGTTCATACAACCAAATATAAAGGATGGACTGCAGTTTTGTCAAGTATTAAAATTTGGCTGCAACTATCCACAGAGGAGTAAGTCTACACGTATGCGGCGCCAGTAAGTTCGTCGGAGGTCGGAGGTGGACGGTTGTGAAGGATTTAGGTCTCGGTTGTGGTGGATGGAACTCGAGATGCCGGTTGGTGAAACCTTTTTTTTGGGCCGCTGGAAGGTTAGTGGGAGAACAAGTGAGACGTAAAACCTGTTTTTTTGGCCGCGGGAGGTTGGTCGGAGAACAAGTGAGACGATTTGAAGGCCTGAACTCTCAGTTGTGGTGGGGAGGGAGTTTCAATAGCATTGTGGTTTCCATTCGGGAATTTTGATACGTTTTCCCTTAAAAAAAAAAAAAAATTCCATGTCATCATATTTCAAAATTTTGTAAGTCTCCTGTGAAAGCTTCCTGTACTTTCAGAATTACTATTTAGCGTAAGGGCAGTGGTGACTTAAATTCTATTTGGTCCAATCTGAAAGTTCGCGGTGTGAACATATGTGATGAAACTAAAATAATGAGATTTTTTGGGAGGTCTGTGATGGTAGCAGAGGGATAGCCCCGATCATGTAGCCACTCAAAATGCTTCTCTTGAACTCATCTTTGATATATTAGATTCTCTTCCTCTATCCTTGGTTCTTTCTCGTCTAGAGTTTCCACGTAAATCTGTGTTTTGTCCTTATTTTTCTATTGTCTATTCTCGTTTAAACGTAACAATGTCCCATAAAATTTGTGGTTAAAATTAATTTTTGACTTTAACTTAAATTTTAATAAAACATTTTAATTGAATCAAAGAGGGGCAATGCATATTCGGAATCTAAGACACGAGGAGAATGTTCAAAGACAACTAATGGAAAGATGCAAATAATCTGAATCCCAACATTATTCTTATTTCATCAATGACCATAAATCAAGTATATGCGAGAACGATGTCTTGAACTAGGTGATGGTAAGACTATCATTTCTATGAAGTAAAGACGAGGGGACCAGAAAAAATATAATACTTTTAACGCGAAGCTTCTCGTATCAGATGGTCAAAACTCACTCTGACAGTGACCAGCGTTAGGACTTCTCGATTTCAAGGTGCTGGGAGTGAGAGGCTGCAATGAGTGCAGCTCCAATACCAGAGACGTCACTGGAAAGCTCAACGGTAACGCTCTCTGAAACATCCTCACCCAGGAGCTCTTTCAGAGTGTTCATCAGACAATTCCTGAATTCAGAATAGAGCTCAATCAATCCACCATCCAAGGCAATCACTGACCTCTGCTTCCCTCCCTCTTCCACAGTATCTCGTCCCAGTTTTTTGAGAATTCCTAAGATCCCAGCAGCCACAAGACGGGCCCCACGAGTGGCAACAATATCACATATCTCCACAATCATTTTCCTCATTTTTAAGGAAGAATTAGGTATCTGTCACAAAGAAAAATAAGAATGTGCAACTGCATTAGCTTTTTGCACTAGACGATACTTGTCGACAACATAGTAGACAAAATGCTATCAAATATGTCAAAATTTGCTAACCCTACTAAGACATCGATGACCATTTATACAACCATGCTTCTCGATGAATAAAAATTATTTTACCTCCAAGATATCCTTTAATTTGCTCCCAACCACTTTGAGATCAGCAGAAGTGTCGTGATGCATTGCAGCAATGTCAGGGATCCTGCGTGGTAGCAGTTTGCTCTCAGCATCTATATTGCAAATGATTTTATTTCTTAGTCGTAACGTAGTGGTATTATAAGGATTTGTGATTGGCAGATATAAGGCATCCTATATACCGTTATTAAAACTATGGTTTATGGTTCCTGGTGTTGGACCATTAAAGGACAAAATGTGCATAAGATGAATGCATCTGAAAATGAAGATGTTAAGATGGATATTTGGTCATGCTAAAAGGGACAAATTAAAAATGAGAAATATGCCAGAGAGTGGAGAAGACACAGATAATGGAGAAATTAAGGGTAGGAAGACTTGGATGGTTAGGATCTCTCGTGTAAACCTGTAGAATGTTCACTAGAGAAATGCGAAAGATTTGATGTGGATCATCCCAATGTGAGTGCAAATTCTTTGGACCTTTCAGTAAAAATAAGGCTGATTAAAATTATGTAGCTTTACAAGTTTGATGGCAATAAGCCTAACTTCGTTTACCATTGTATGTATTAGTAATGAAATTAGATGCTATACTGAGATTCTAAAATCCTGCGAGCATCTCCATCATTACTCACCCTAATATGAATGGATTTCTCAGTTTTGGCGGGATGTCGTCGCCAAAAAAGGATGCTTTTTCTGCCATCCTGCACAACACTCGACGTACAATTTCTCCCAAATACATGCCAGAAATTATCTTCTCAAAAATCTGCAGCAACAAGTTATGGGAGAGATCAGACGTAAAACCTGGCAGAAGTAGAAAGAGCAAGCTACAGAAATGACCTGCTCGCCAGGGTTTAAACTTTCAGCATCAAGACTTTGATCATATTCTGTTAATGGGATATGTGATGATTGGAAGTTACCCCATTCCATGTTTATAACCTGCACAAGTGAAGTAAACTTTAATTAACAAAATATATCAATACGATGTCTATGCATGGCTCATAAACAGCAGGTGAAGACTGATGAAGCATAAAGGGAGGGATGATCAATGATGAAAGGAAGATTTAAGCCTTAAATCAGCTTTAGATAACGATATATGAACGAAGAATGGAGCTTCTAACCATTTCCTCAGATTTAGGAAGTAGACCTTGCCACTTCGGAATAGCATTTGCCCGTTCTACATATGCGGCATTGGTTCCCGTACCCAATATCACTGCAGCAATCACATCAGGATTGTTGTATCGTACTCCGGCTAATGTTCCAACCGTATCATTGACCTGCATACCCCGAGCAAGAGATTGAAGTTTTAGTTTATTAGCTATTATGCCAGTTAACATATGATGTAAATGGTTGGCTAAAAGCGAGGCCAGATCAAGATTTTGGTCCAGAGTTCAATCTTCACTGCTCTCTTGAACATGTTTGGTTAAGATCAAAAAAAAGTAAAAGTTACTTTAAAAAGAAGTACACGATACAAGAAACTTTGTGTTTCCAAACATGTTCACATACCTCATTTTTCTTAGTTTTTAATTAAAAAAAGAATTACTTTCGACAAGTAATTCTGATATTTAGTGTTAAAATAAGTAATTCAATTATTTTCTTATTTTACAAATAAAAAAATTACTTATTTACTTGAAGGTAAACCATTAAATTTAGCCAAACAAAGTACTTTGGGAATGTTCAGAAAAATACAAGTAAAAGGACTCTTGATAAAGTAAAATATGTTTTATCAAAAATATTGTAATGCACGAGCAAGGTGAAAGCAGAAAACTTTCGAGAGGGGAAAATCATGACTTACCAAAGCAGTCACATGCATATCAAGGCCAACTCTTTCCATTGCTTTAGTCAACTCTTTGACAATATCTTGTCCTATCTATTTAAAACCATCAATAATAAATACATTGTAGCATTAGAACCCTGTGAGTAAATATGTCTAATCCTCAGGCCAGTGAGCACACAAAGATGGTAACCACAGATCTATTCAGCACCAGCAATTAACCATTAGAATTTAGTACGAGAAATTTTCTGAGTCGTTAGGAGATGGCAGGTAAACTAGAAAACATAAAATTAGAAACACGGGTTCTGTGATGAAATCAAGAATCAGGCAACAAGATAATTCACACCCACAAATACACAGCAGAGAGAGAGAGAGACTCAAATCATTTTCTTTACGTAGTAGACTTTATAGCTAAAAGAGAAACAGTATTCAAAGGACAGTCGTCACCAGATAGATTAGTGAGGAATGTGTAATAGAAATGACCTATTCTTACCTAAAATTCAGTTATCTCCACTTACTAGTAATTATCTAGAACTTTTTATAAATTAAATTCATGAGAAAGCACAGGCACCACAGAAATGTTTTACACTAATCAAGCAAATGAATTGATTCACACTCGGAGAGCAAACCTAACATTAACCAGTTTTCTGAAACGCACGATAGAAACATACCATGCATCATAAAATGGCCATATCATAAGTTGACCATTAAGGGTAAAAATTGTTATAACTTAGTTAGCAAGGTTGATGTGCCAAGTCATTTATCACTACCGTCAAAGAGGGAAAGGGGGGGTAGGGGGGGGGGGGATGTGAGAGAGAGAGAGAGAGAATGTTCCCAGTCATCTTGTTAACATAATTACCAATAGGGACATAATAAATTATTTATTCACTGCCACAAGAGAACTCACCATGGTTGTGTTAAAAAACAGGGATGAATTACAAACTTCTAAATCGAATTTGTGGGCCCTAAATGTCGTATTCTATATTAGTAGCACTTTTCTTGCCTCCAAAACAGGCAAAATATTGTCATTATCTTTAATATTAAGCCCCTGTTTGATGGCCATTATTTTGAGAAAATAGAGTTATGAATAGCGATTTTTTTGGAGAATGGTTAAAAAGTAGAAAAAGTTTTTGGTTTATGTGCAAATATTTTATTGTGTAAATGTGAAGTTGAAAATAAGTATGAGAATTAAAGAGTTTTGTTTTAAAGGGAGACAAACAAGGGCTAAAGATACGCATTAAATAGCACAAGAATAAGAATGGTGCAACTCAATAAGAATTATCTGTTTCAATTATTCAACCACGGGAGTTCAGTTGATGTCCTTGATATTGAATGAGAGAGACTCTGCGTGCAAGGATAAGGTTATGCAGATCAAACCCACCGTAGGTCACACTGGGGCACTCACTTCTTTGCATTAAGACCCACTTTCGTATTGTGTGAAGTGTGAGAGATAAAAAGACTGAAAGGTGTGAAATCTCTATTTTGAACTACTTCTGGATTTTTGTGTTCCTTGATCGTTTTCATTTTTGTTTATGGTTTATTCCATATCACAGAACCCAAGTTCACTTGGTATACCTTCTGCATAGATCTTTATAATAGACTAATAAACACAAAATCGGAAAATGAACGAGAGAAAAAGCTAAGGTCCAAAACTAACTGCATCTTCTATAAGGAAGCCTTTTGTCCACTTTATAAGAATTCCGGAAGCCAACGATATTTGCCTAACTGGGAAAGAAAAGGTGAAACCCAGCTCCCTTTGCCTGCCAGGTTGAAGAACAAAGTCTTCACTTTCTGTAGCAACAAATTTTGCAAGTGCAGCAGCAATAAAATCAAACAATTCCTGGAATCACCATGAAACAGAATTACACAGCATAAGAACAATTGAAACAACATTTAAAACTGAAAGAAAGGCTCAGTACACTTACCTGAGATGACCCCACCATCAAATGTGGAGGAATTGAACGTTTTTTGGATTCTCTTTTGACAACACGTCTTTCAACTCCACCAAGCTGCACCCGAAGGGCTCGGAAGTTTGTGCCACCTAGGTCCAATGCATAGAATACTCCTTCTTCATCCCTGAAACAGAAAAGATTAAGGAATATCAATCATGATACGTGAATTCTTATTCTCCATGAAGAAAAGCAAAGAATTAACATCCACAGCCATTGACTAAAACTTCTCTACTGAATAACATCAATGCATAACATAAATCATCATTTTACAATAAAGTCAAATCTATACTATGAAAATACGAACCATCTTTCAAAAAAATGGGCTAATTTTTTTTTTTCCCTAATCTTGAAAATAAAGTTTCATATTCAATAACCAATTTCACCGGTGCAACCACATCTTGCATTATCATAGATATAAGCATCCAGAAAGGATGTGATGCAAGTTAGTGATAAATGAGCTGACCCTACACTGGCATGTTCGATAAGGCGAATTGGACCATACTTGACAATATTAACAAAGAGAAAGTAGTTAAATCTTATCGAGTGTATTCTCCAATCCTGTCTCATAGTGCATTCCAAACAAGTCCTTATAAGTTATAGCAACTAAACTTCAAGATTTATTTATATGGGAGTTGAATTTACTCAAACATAACAAATATTAGAAAACACTCCAAGTTCAAAGTTTTTATCCTAAAGACTTGATAGTACTCACAAAAGAAATCGAGTCAAACACCAAACAAGAATCAATTATGCATACCCAATGGGAAGGTTATCAACATAGCTGATGAGCATCTTAAGTTTGCTGCCGTCTTCGGAGGCGAGGCCAGCGTGCATCTCAATAGTCATGGCGTCAGCCACCTGCCGGAGCTTACCAGTTGGGGTCCCACACTTCTCCTCCAGCTCCCTCAAAATGGCCTCTGCTTTGGCCCATCTCCCGGAGCTCTTCAACCGGTGCCTCATCACCAGCACAGCTGCAGCACATACAGTCGCCGTACACACCACCGCTGCCGCCGCCACCACCTTCCCCATCTCAGTACTATGAATAACTCAAAACCCACAATTCACCTACCCCACAAAAACAATTCATTCTATGTTTTATTTGTCGAAGATTGAAGCTTTGATTTGTTTTTTTCTTAAAAGTAATTAAAAGAAGCAAGTGGAAGCACAATGTGTAGATTAAAAAATCGAAAAGAAAAGGAGAGGGAATAAGCATGCTGCTGCTGCACCAAATTTTATATCATTTTGTACCAAACTAAAATTCATCTCCAAATAAATAGTTTATTTTATATCCAAAAAAGTAAATTCTTTATTGTTATTTGAATGCTACTTCAATAAATTACAATTTGGGTAAGAAGTAAAAAATTTCACCTTCTCTTGTTTTTCTCTGTTTCATATACACACACAGATTTGATGTCCGAACTTTCTTCGCTGAAATTCTTGAGGAAGTTTAAAGGAAGCTATAATTCTACACTTTCTGACGAGGTTCTTTATGAGGCGTGCAATAAAGTTGACTGAAAATTTTAATCTATAAAGATATAAAAAATAAAATAATTAATTACTGTATTTGCATGTTTGCTTAGGATTCAAACAATTGTCCAACTTGCACCAAAATTAAGATGCCTATAAATGTCAAATTATTCAAATCTTGACATTATGGACGTCGCAAGGGACGGCATCCTTAAATTTCGACATATGTATAAAATCGTTTATTTATCTAATAGAGTAGATAAATCCTCATTTTATCCAATGTTTTAATAAACGTAAAATGTGATTAAACATGAAGATCAAGCTCCAAGCTTTACGAGTTTAGACGAGAGTTAAATGTAAAACGACGTCTTTTTAATTTTATTATTATTTTAAATTTTTAACCATCTTGAAAATTATTTAATAATTAAAATAATATATATCAAACATCTAAAATTATAAGTGTTATATTTACTTAATAATTCCTACAATTAGTAAATTATATAATTTTCAAGTTTTTGAAATATAAAACCCGAGTTATTTTTTCATAGTTCCAATTTTCAATTAAACAAGTCCTGCTTGAAATTTTATAATGTGTTTCATTTTTTACTTTTGTAAAGATAGAATTTTTAAATTAACTGAAATTAAATAAAAGACTTTTAAAAAGTAGAAAAAAATAAAAAAATAAAAACATTAATAAATTGCCATTAGGCGCTCATTGTCAAGACGTGACGTTTCGTCCGATCCTCGATTTAGTTGTTTAATAAGTACGTGTTAAATTGCTTATGAAAACTTTATTTTTCTCTTTGTTGATTTTTTTTAAAAAAAAAATAGTTGTCACTTCTTTTTTCTGAATAATCATCTATCTCTCTGTGGGTAAATTATTATAATTCCCAGCACAAAAGACGGACCAAGTTCATCGGTTCGCGCATTTAATCATGTGAGCTGCTGAAATGTGCCAGCTTCAGTGATGAACATACAGTCACAGATTGGAATTCGGATCTTTCCACAAACCATTTACACAGCTGCCTTTATAAATTCGAGGGTTTTGCTATTTGTACATCTCTGTGTCAACCAGTATATACACGTAGTAAAACCCCAAATTCGACATGCTTCACATCGGAAATCAATTGGTTGAAGGATTAATTTCACTCACAGCCTTCAAACTTTTCATTTATTATCACTATAGTCACTGAATTTTATTTTTCTCACCATGGTCACTGAACTGAACTTTAATTTGCTTCATCATAACCACTGAAATTCAATTTGTTGGACCTTTAGTTTGAGTTAAAATAAATGAATAAAAGAATTATAAAATGACACATAATAATAATAAACTTTTAAATTTTCTAATGAAACATACAAATTTTCTAATGAATAAATTTGCAGTTTTATCTATCTTAATCAATATTGTATATCAAAATATGGAACTGAAATAGAATACACATGCTCGGTAGGAAACATGAGGGCCTCAATATATTATTTAGCCATTAATACAAATTTGACATATAAATATTTTGAGAGAATAAGTTAAATCTGAAATTCCATACCTACTTCTCAAGTTGCATTATGAATCATAAGTCACACTAAAAATTCAACCATGTTATATGTACACTTTAGTTTACACTTTGATTTACACCCTGCCATACGGCATGATCTACACCATTGATTTTGAAAACATACATCACATCATTGCACAGATTTCCTCCACATAAAGGGAAATGTCAATGATCATGTACACCAAAGTTTACATTTACCATAATTCCCTCAAAATTAGGCTTCCATATCTAATGTCATACAACATTTGCATGTGATCACCAGTGACATAACTAGCTTAAATAACAAATTTCAGTGCAAAGAGGGCTTTCAGTCATTACCATCAATCTTATCTTCTAACTAAAGTTCTTATACCTCTGCCCCAACATTGCACCAGGGACAAGGTCAAAGAGTTTAACTGAGGTTGAAATGGAGATTGCATGTAGTTTTATAAACATACAAGTGTGCTAATAACCAAACATTTCTCGCCCATTCTTTGGAGTTCTTACACTGATTTC
>CAIGRS010325722.1:0-10031 GCA_903798395.1 Fraxinus floribunda | reverse complement strand
TTGGACAATTGTACAAAGATTTTCATACTAAAATGTCTCTTTTTTTTTTTATGTTCTTGAGAGTTCATCTTTGTCTCGATACCTTTCAACTATCTTTTCATTACTTAAAAAAGTGAGTGCCGATTTAGATTCAAGATACCATCATTACCTATTAAACAATTATACATCAGTCGCAATTCAACGACCCAATTGTGAGAGCAAATATCTAACGACCAAGTTATATCACCAAACTAAGTGAAGCTTGCATGAAGTAGTCAAATTCTTCTTGTTTTCTTTTTTCAAGCACGAGTGGGCCATCGTTGGTTTGAACTAAAGAATTTTTTTCCTTTCAAAATTAACCTCGAGAATGCCACGAGTAAGGTTGTTCCATGAAAATCAAACACCACCATGCTTCTAATAGAAATGCAAACCCTGTTTTCGCTAGTTAATGACTTTGTCGCAAAAAGGCTCACAATCGATCTGCTTATCCTACATGTGATTTCGGGACTCCACTTATTCAATCACTTGCTTGTGACTGCAGCTATTTCCAAAAGGGAGAGCTGAGGAATCGTCCGTTACATCAACTGGAGAAGAAGATTAATTTTGATATTTCTTGATTAGTGAACACCAAAAACCTGAGCCAATCCCTGAAATACCACGGTGTTCGCAAACTCGAGCATCTCATTCGGTCCCTTAGTTCGCAGATGAGAAATGTTGTTCTCCGTAGTTTAGTCATCCTCCCGAATTCCCTGCTCGACTAGTAGTGGTCATCAGGTCATGGTGGGTCGTTTGTATTCCTTTTCTTAGCAAATCGTGTGTTCACACTGGGTTGATTTAAGAACATTTACCTGATAACCATCAACCAACCCCTATGTCACGCACCAATCAGTTTTGAATTTTGTGATAAATGTTGGAATAATTTCCAAAATAAAAACAAAAGAAATTGGACCATCCACAGTTCAATAATCAAAAGTTTGTCCTTCAACTTAAAATTCGGAAATTCCAAGAAAACATTAGTACGAGAATCAGATCAATAAATTTCTAGGTATCCATCATCAGTCAATCTAAATTTACATCATAAAGATCAGGAAGAAGCCTACTTGCTGCAGAATGATCCTGAGTTTCATCCTTACTTAAAGAAGAGATCGACGAATCAATCCATGGTCCATCTCTCGAAACACTCTTTTGCTCCTTACTATCCTCGGTATCCTGTGAGTATGTTGATACATGTGTTTGGCTGTCTTTTGAGAGTTTCTCGAACGCTTTAAATCTAATCTCCTCGCTTGGCGTACGATGCATAATTTTTGGCGCTTGGACTGGGATTTTGCCTTCGATCGGAAGACATGGATGGCCTAAGTGAAGGAGATGGATTTGTGCACAACAGTGCCAAATTTAACATCCGCATCGCCTCCTCTTCAGAATAGTTTGAACCGAGAATAGGGTCCACAAGGTCTAAAAGATTACCTTGCTCTTGTAGGACATAAGCCTTCACATTCAGCAAATGTAAGAGAGGAAACAGGTTTAGAATCCAGAAAATGGCGAAATGAATAGCGACGAACTAAACATAAATCTGCATAAAGCACGTAAAAACATTTACCCAATCAAGAAGGTAGACGAACTCCTCCTTTGGTCTGTAATTAGTGTTACTTTTGCCGCTGACAATTTCTAGCGCAACTACTCCAAAGCTGTAGACGTCTGCTTTGTCTGTCAAATAACCCCTCATCGCATATTCGGGAGCCATATAACCTCTGCAAATATAAAATCCAATATACACAATTCGGTCAGTGCTGACAGTTCATGGTTTATCATGATAATGCACTACAAATTAACATATTATATATCTTCGTTCACAACTGTAATCCCCATAAAAATACCAGACCTAAACACCAAATAATAAATTGGATTCATTCACTTAAGGTATAGTAAGAAAGTGTTATGAAGGGCTAGATTGAAATCGTCTCATTGTAACAATTGCTGTCAAAGAAAAAAAATCTTAGTAATTGAGGAAGAGGTATTTCAATTCTCTTCACAAGCGTCCACAATCATACGCAAAACTCACATCAGGGTAACATATTCAACCGAAGTATGCAAAGGTTGAACAACTGTATCAGGGATTCAGGGTCGGGGGTAGAAAAAGTGCAAAAGACAAAGTCGAAGGAGTATTATATCTGGAAAGAGCAAATACGGCCAGTAAAAATGTAAACACGACAGGAACTAGGGCTGCAATGTAATCTAAAATGACTACTTAATTGTCAATGACTGATATCAAGCCCATTTTATTTCTGTTTATGAAGATTGGTTTGGGGGAAGATTGGGTTGTTATTTTGAATAATTATACAGCCATGAAGGATAAGGACATACTAATAGATATATATTTCCTATATCACCACCAAACCCAGGATAACAACTTCATATGCAGACTTTTGCCTATTTTCGATAATCTAGGTGAAAATTATCTGCATTCATCATAAGATCTGAAGCCGTTACTATACTTCTACTGACAGAAAGTTGACCAAGTAAAAGGTTTATGTATAGATATTCCACATACAGCTGCCACCTTTTTAACAGAACTATATTTAAGAATCGAATATGGAGAGGAAAAAGCTCACATTGTTCCAGCAATTCTCGTACTGATGTGGGTGTTTTCTTCTTCATCAAGCTTAGCCAAACCAAAGTCTGATATCTTAGCATTTAAATCCTTGTCGAGAAGCACATTTGTAGCCTTTATGTCTCTATGAACGATTTTTAACCGAGATTCCTCGTGAAGATATGCCAGACCTTTAGCTATTCCTAAGCATATTTTCTTTCTAGTAGACCAGTTAAGGTTCAACCGTTGTTCCTCCCGACCTAAATAAAAGAACACGGAAATTGAAAGGTGAGAAAAAATCAAAGATGTTTTTAACAGGTAAATAAGCTGGCAAAGTATTTACCAAAAAGTGCTCGAGCAAGAGAATTATTTTCCAGATATTCGTATATAAGAAGCAACTGATTTGATTCTATACAGCACCCATAGAGCCTGACAAGGTTGGGGTGTTGTAGAGCAGATATCATGCCTATTTCATTAACAAATTCGCGGTTTCCTTGCTTCGACTTGGAGGAGAGTTGCTTCACGGCAATAATAGTACCATCTGACAGTACACCCTAAAAAAGAAAAGATAAATTTCAGGTTATGTACATGGAAACTAATTATTAGATTTTATAATAGTTACTAGGGGTGATTAATTATCAGATACAGCTAAAATGGATAAATACTTCTTGCCTTCATCCTCTTCTTTTTGCACATGTTCAGGGAATAAATAGAACATATTCTTATCAACAACTGAAAGGGGAAAAAATTAGTAACTACCTTGTACACAGGGCCAAATCCTCCTTCTCCAATCTTGTTAACATGGTCAAAGTTATTTGTAGCAGATTTGATTTGTCTCAGAGTAAAGTGACCTGTCTGTAGATCAAGGGCTCGAAGTTCTGTCTCGAGAAGATAACATAAAATTGTTCAGTGACTAAGGTTTGTACAGTATGAACACCGAAACAACAGTAGTGATGCACAACCAGAGAGATGTAGGGAAGAGCAGAAGAATAAAGAAGAACAAGAGGCAGAAGAAGAGAAGAATGTTTAAGAATTTTGGAAGGAAACTCGATCTATTACTCATTTAAGAGTTATGATTATGTTAATAGTTCATCAAACCATTGTCTTTGGGTTTTTCACCTTTATCTTCAACATCTTTTCTTCCAAGATAACCTTTCATCCAAAGTGCAGCTACAATAGAAATCCCAACCACACATGAAGAAACTACAATCCCAGCAATAGCTCCAGCAGATAGCCCCCCCGTATCAGGATCAAAGTCTGCATGGAAAGAGAGGTCTCATTATGAGGCGGCGGAAAAGGACAGTGGACCACACATAATCACAGTACACTTACTTGGTGTCACAGCTATTGCAGATATCAAGGGTCCATATACCCCTCTGTCGGGGATGGCTGTGGTGCCCTTCCCTGTCCAGTACAAATGGATCTCCAGTGTACTTCCATTGACATGGACATTAAAATCCCTGTAAATACCTTTCCTAACGCCATTAGCTTCCTTTACAATATCAAAGTCTGTCAAAACAACCTCCCCCTGCATAAAAAGTCAAATGAACACCGACCATCTATAGATAAGTGAGAGAGAAAAGGGTATCCTAGAAAATCCAGAGGAATAAGTTCATGAAACAAGAAAATATCCAAAGATGTAATGAATTAACCAAGAAAGTGGTAGCCATAGATGTCTGCTGGAAAATTAGGGAATCAACTTACCTGGATTGCCACGTCAAATATCCGCCTTCCAAGGCTGCTAAAGGTGGAGTCATTGGTATAAATTATTTCCGCAAAATGGAGACGCACTCTGTAGCTACCTCTGCGCAAGCAAAGTCCAAAATACTTAAGTGAAGAAGGGGAGAGGCGAGCTGTTTGATAAAATTCTGCACCAGTCATTATCAAAGAAGAATTGTTTGTTGCAACAAATTTGGCATCATCCTTCCCCATGAACAGACCCGTACTGCTATAAGCCCATCTATCATGGGGCTCAAAGTATGACGAACCATCAACACTTAAGTTCTCTTCATATTCATTTCCTCCAAAGGTAATCTTTCTTCCTCCGCAATTTATAAAGAATGAATAATCTGCAAGTGTAATAAGAATGTTGGCAACTGAGTCATAGCCAATCTAACTTTGAATTGATATATAATGTCTTATGGTAATAGCAATACCCCATACATTTGGATTTTCCAGAGCACGGGAGGTCCCTCTTCAAACACCATATAGTCCTGTGAAATAAAAGGTTAGAAACTTGCACAGTATAGGAAGAAATGGCAGAATGACAGAAAAAGGACAAAACATTGATAGGGTTTTCAAAGAACTCACGAGTCACTGGCCGAAGTTGAATGGCTGGCAACTAAGTTCCTGTTAAAATCCAAGAATATTTGAGCAATAACGATCACAAACTAAACTCAACTGAATAATACAGAGAAACGTACACAGAGGAGAACTGGCAGCCAGTTGCTCGCGACTCTGTAAAGTTGTTGTAGGATACATCCCTGCACACACAGACCCCATTCAAAGCTTTTCTTTTCAACTTTTTTTTTTTTAGCTATGAAGCAGCTACACCTCACATAAAAATGTAAAAGGCACATGGAAGAAAGCAATCAGTAGAGGTGGTCTGAATTGGTTAACAAGATATCTTAAGAGGAATTTATTTTATATATAAAAAGATCCACTCCATCCAACGACAATTAGATTTGGTATGAAACCCCATTCTTATTAATCATAAGTGGGCGTGGTAAATGCCTATACCAAGACTTTCGCCACCAATTTGATTTGTTCCAAGCCGGCACTCAAACTTTTTGTTGGGTTGTGCATATGAGTCCAGGTCAGAAGCGATAAAGGGTTTAAGAAGAGAGACTGTCAGTATTGATCCACGGAGTTATGATAAGAAATTTGCAGTGAAAAAAGTTACTTTCAAGTTGATCAGTTTTGGTATAAAAGCTAAAGTTTGCCAAGAAAAAGAGATATTATATTTCCATGTATATCTGATATCGTCTCAATGGTACACTAATAAAACCAGTGATGCGAAGACTATTATGAAATGCAAAGCTGAATAATATTGCTTACATATTATTTCTGCTATCCAAAATCCAACCAGGTACCTCTCCAGTTAATGAGTTATGGGACAAAAACCTACACCATAAAGTATAAAAATTTCAACTGTTAATGAATTGCTGAACTGTAGAAGTAAAAAATAAATGTGTGAACAGTCAATGAATTAGAGAAAGTTAGACCAACAGTGAAGACTGATTTCTATTTAAAGATCATGAACTTACATGAAGTCTATTTTCAACAATCCCTGAAGATTATTTGGTATTTGACCATTCAACATGTTGAAACTCAGGTCTCTGTGAATAATCATTTTCAATCAGATAAAAACATCAAAGAAGAATACAAACAATAATATGAATTTTAATGCTTTAGATTACTAGGCTATGATGAATAGACACTTCTACTCAGACGGTGTGTCCGTGTCAGACACGTATAAGACATATGTCAAGTCGTAACAAATACCAACACTTCTCGGACACTTCATGACATAGGTCTGATAAGCTTCATGCAGTGTCCTATTATAGATTCTTAAAATTTCTAGTACTTAAGGGATACTTTAGGAATATTGGTTAGACAAGTGTGCTTGTGCAGTGTCCTATATTAAAAAAGTGCAAAAATAATATATGCATTTAAAATTATTTAAATCAACGTGTCCGTGTCATACTTTCCTGAAAAAATGACGTGTCTGTGTATTCATGTCGTGTCCGTGCATCCTATTTATTAGGTAGATTACATTAAATAGTCATGTTGGACATCGACACTTCACAGGCACTCCATGACATGAGTTTGATATGCCTCATGCCCTGTCCAATTTTATATATTCTTTAAATTTCTAATACTCTAGGTATATTTGGACATTCTTTTATTAAGTAGATAACATTAAATTGGTTGTGTTTGTACCTGAAAATAAACTACTGGAATACAATATTGACATTCAAATGCATCTAATTCAATGTCAATTGTCAAATAGAGAGCTAACAAAAATTAGGAATGCAAAAATCCACACAAGGGCTTGCAGAAAAAAAAACGTGGAACTGAGTATTAAGGATGTCAAGATATATTTAGCTAATATATGATGGCATTAGCAAGTAGCTAGGTACTTTCGACTGTCATTAGTTATTCTAACTCAGCAAAAAATGGATATCAAGCCAAAACACTCCTTAAATGGGATAATTTCCTTTCTCAAATCATTGATAACAAAAAAATCTCCAAAAAGAAAGACTTACAATACTTTTAATTCCTCCATGTCTCCTATATATTCTGAGATCGCACCAGTAATTGAGCAATTTCGTAATATCCTGTATCACAACAAGGACTTAGGAGGTGTATGTGCCAGAAAGCTAACATCTAATCAAAAGTGTTTTGAGTGTTTTCTTGAAATAATATGATACTTACAACTCCTCCATGGCTGTCAAGTTTCGCAAATTGGGGAAACTCGTGGTTGGTCCACTCAAATCAGATATCCTCCTGACAACCAAAATGCAAATGATTAAAAATACTCTTTTAGATTCTGATCCACTTAAGCATCTATAAAAGTTGAGCTTCAATCTTCTTTTCTTTGGTTGGAACAATTAGTCAACGATATAAAGCTTTCGCTAAGAGAACATTTGGGCTTACAACTCTTCCAAGTTTTTCAATTGGGATATAATAGAAGGAATGGGGCCTTCCATTGATGTGCCTTGCAAATCTCTGGAAAGAAACAGATAAAGGCTTGCTATCAAACTGCGTGAAGTCATCATGAATTATGAAAATCTAGTGAGAAATGAATTGACCAATAGTATACTCACAGCCTTTTAAGTTTAGTCCAGTTGCCAATTAAATTAGGAACCTTTCCTGATAATCTGCTACCATCAATCCTACTGCAAACAGTTTATTTAAGTTCAGATATGTATAAAAGTTCATAACCCAGTGAGGTGCAGTTCCTTCTCCTGGCATGAAAGTTTGATTAAAAACAGAGCTAAATCTTGGCATTGATACGCACAAAGCAGCTGACCTCAGGTCGAAATCTGGCTTTATGTTTGTTTTACTTACCAGTGCACTAGCCAATGGCTATGCAAAGATTATGGATATCTCAGACCTAAATCCATTGTACTCAAATAAAGTGTAAGACTTACAAATCTGTCAAGTTCTTTAGATTGCCGAATTCCTCCGGTATCATCCCCGTGAAATTATTTGCAGAAAGAAGGCTGCAGGTAAATGCCTAATATTAGCAACCTGAATTATCTTGGCAACGATAATGGGAACCTTAGCCTCAATATTCATTTAGAATTATGCATATAGAAATAGTGCAATCCAAACACGGAAAAGAAAATAAACAACTATAGTCCCCTTAGATGGAAAGTAAGTAAGTTATAACAAGGAAAAAGGATAGACATAATATTAAACAAAATACAATCATGGGCAGGCTACAAAAGTATTTATGAGCTTTCTTGTACTCAATTAAGAGATGTAATATTACAAGTTAGAAAGAAGTGATACAATAACTAGAAAATGTCTCAGATTTCTACGAGGAAGTAACAAATACAACCATCTCAACCATATTACAAGATGAATAAGAGAAAGGCTCGAAAACTTATTATAAAACAACATGGAGAACATGAAGTGGTCTTACAGTCTTCTCAAATTGCTCAAACTTCCCAGATTTGGCGGAATATTTCCTTCAAGCAGATTATCTTCCAAAATTCTAATGATGAAGTTCAAATCGTAAGCAAAACTGAGTACTATTGCTTCCACAGATATGATATAACACATTATTTATCACTCACAGTTCTTCCAAAGTGGCAATGTCACCAATTTCATCTGGAATCGTACCGCTAATACGGTTTCCAAGAAGTGATCTGTAACGAATATAACAGTAAATAAAATCAACCACTCTATCTATATTGGTAGGTCGGAACAGGGGTTTGGAGGTCCCATTATCAAGAACTTACAAAATAGTAAGACGAAGGCGACCAAAGCTCGGAGGAATTGATCCATTGATATAATTGCGAGTTAGATCTCTGTGATATAAAGTAGTCACGATAAGTTTTTTGCTTTAAATAAAAATTCGAGTTAGAAGAAAAACAGAATAGCAATTTTAGCCAGATGCAACTGCTTTAATTTCAGAAGCAAAAAAGGCTCACATCAAACTATAGTGTCTATGCACATTAACAAATCAAAGTAAAGGACCGCCATGCATATACATTCAAATCGATAGAGTGCCCAAAAAAACAATATTGCTACTTACAACTCTTTCAAATAAGTAAGATTTGCAAATTCTGCAGGCAAGGTTCCAGTCAAATTGAAACCCTTCATCTGGCTGTACATACAAAATAAGGAATTGAATTTAAAAGGTGACTTAAAATAATAGAAGTTTCAAAATTAGTAGTGATTGAATTAATCATCTCAATTCACAATAAGACCACCCCCATCAAGGGTAAAATGAGAGAAAAAAACAAGACATTAATAGTACTTTTTGACTCCCTGGGATAAATGATAGAAGCTCCTATATATGCATGTCATTAACGATATTTCGCCTCTATTTGAGCCTCATTCTATAATACAATTTTTTTTCCAAACTCATTTTCAACAATATATTCTCCATTTAAAAAAAAAAATTACTTGAATTCAAAACTTTTTCCTACATTTAAATCACACATTCTTCAAGAAAATCACTTTACAAAATCATTCTCAAAAAATGTGGATCAAACAGGGGTTTCATAACCATTTCATTTCTTCTTAAAGTCTCAATGTAAATGTGATGGCCACAGCGAATAGCCGAATATGGTGGCCATAAATACAACTAAATCATTAAATTTTAATATCAGTTTTATTTACTCGATTCCGCCAGAAAAAAAAACAGTTCAATCAACTCAATTGTTAGAGCATGTTATGTTAAGCCCCAAAAGCATAAGAATACTTAACTTTTAAGCTTAGCGGACCAACTTTTAAGCTTAGATTTAAGCTTAGCCAAAGATATGTCTAAGCTTAAAAGTTATTTAAGCAACTTTTTTTTTTTTTCCAAACCCATTGGTCAAAGAAAAGGTAACTTATTCAATCACAAGCTTACTTTTTTGAAAATAAGTAGTTCATTTTTCTCTCTAGACTTGGTCAAACATGCTCTATGCGTATTGGATTAAAACTAAATATTTGTTATTAACCAAAGATTTTAACTTGCTTTTGTCCTTCAATATTGTCCAATAGTATCACATCCACCTTACCGAAATACAGCAAGTGTATAATCACGAACAAAATAATTAAATAAATAAAAAATAAATAAAATAGTAAGAGCATACATGTGTGTAACATGGCAAACGGTGTTGTTAACAAATGAACAATCACAAGTCACATTGCTGTAGACTTCGTCAGCCCAAACGGTCATGTTAAAACCGGCACCGTCACGGCAAGATCTTGGCGTAGCATTCCAGTATTTGTTCTGTAATCT
>CAIGRS010325717.1:0-10340 GCA_903798395.1 Fraxinus floribunda | reverse complement strand
CTGATAACCTTTATAGCACATTTCAGTCAATTCAAGGTGAGCTACATTTGTCAAAAGGACTCATGGTCCCTTGATGAGCTCATCTTACACTATGTCCAAGAAGAGGAAATATTAAAGCACGACAAGATAGAAAATGCTTATTTAGCTACCACATCCAAGGACAAAAGAAACAAGAAAAGAAAAATTAATAAGGAAACTGCAAGTACAGCATCACAAAAGAAACAACATAAGGAACAAACTGAGGGTGATTGTTTCTTCTGTAGAGCTGGAGATCATAAGAAGAAGAACTGTACAAACTATCACTCATGACGTGCCAAGAAAGGTATTCTTCTTCATTTTGTTTGTTATGAGGTTAATTTAACTTTAACCTAGATACACGTGGTGGATAAATTCTGGTGTAACAACTCACATCAATGTGTCTATGCAGGGTTGCTTGAGTTGTCGAAATCCAAGTAATTGTGAAAGATACATCTAAGTTGGCTACGAGAAAACGGTGGAAGTAGAAGCAATAAGAAAATTTAGATTATTGTTAAAGATTGGATTTATTTGGATCTTAATGAAACATTTATTGTACCATCTTTTAGACGCAATTTAATTTCCATTTCTACTTTGGACAAATTTGGTTATTGATACGATTTCCATTTGTTGGTTCTGATTATTTATCAGGTTACGATAGTTTTTATTTAATTGCTACGATTACTTTCGATTATTTCTATCGCTTGTTGGAGGTGTTGTTTCCTGGAAGAGTGCTAAGAAAACACTTATTGCCACTTCCACAATGGCAGCAGAGTTTGTAGCATATGATGAGGCATCAAACTATGGAATATGGCTGCGAAATTTTGTTACTCGGTTGCTCATTGTAGACACCATAGAAACACCACTCAAGTTAGTTTGTGACAATAAATCAGCAGTGCTGTATTCCAATAATAACAGGAGATCGACATAGTCAAAATATATAGAGATCAAGTTCCAGACTGTTAAAGAAAGAGTTCAAAGTGGATAGGTGTCAATAGAGTATATCGGACAAACTCTATGGTTACAGATCTGTCTACTAAGGGATTGATATCTAAGGTCTTTCATGAGCACACCGTAAAATTATGTTTAATACACAATTATAAGGTAACACATATAGCTCGAGTGAGAGATTGTAAGGATTTTTAATCGATTATGTAGGCTTATATGTAAGTTATTGTGCATTAAATTAAAAGCTAACAATTTTGGTTAAGCCCGTTTAAAGGGATCTAATAAGGTTTTGATATTTTGAGCTTTAAAGCATCTAATTGAAGTGTGGACCTTTACTGTAGAGACCAAACATGTTCCTAATTTTATGATGGGTCGAATTAGGTTAATGAGCCTTTAGTGTGTGTGTGTGTGTGTGTGTGTGTGTGTGTGTGTGTGTGTGTAATATCTGATTCAGGTACGCTTCCACTTCAGTTTACAATTTTTTACGATCCAACATGAACGATCATTATGACATTAACGTTTTCCCAACAATATAGTGATAAATAAATAAGAATTGAGGTCCGGATAATTGAATAAAATAGACTTATAACTAAACAATAAATTCGATGACAATGGATAATGAACATTTCCAAATTTATGTACAGAGGCTTCCTGCTCTAAAATCCCATGAAAGATTTTCATGAAATTGCTGTTAATATTTTTCAAAAGTCTAGCAAAGGTCATTGTTTCTAAACCAATTTTATACAACCTTAGATCAATAATATTTCCGCAATAGACAATAGTTGATGCTTTAAGTTATCATTGTTGTTTACTAGTGATTAAATGTCTTGAGAACTAGCTTGAAATATTTCTCTTATGGCTCCTTGAGAATCTCGATGACAGTTGCCTCATCAAATATGTGGACCGTCATAACCGTCGTTATCTAAATTATAGATTCCCAACTTCTTTGTTGAAGATTGGGGAAGAATCATAACTAAAATCCATATATTCTTCCACCTTTGAATTATTGAAAAGAGTTAAAAAAGTTTCATCCCAAATTAGAACTTCTAGCATTGGATTTCACGAACAACTCTATCAGGAATGAACCTAGCTCTGATACTTCGGCCCTCTTATTTTAGTTGTAGGGTTAGAGTGCATCACAAAGCCACTGTAATCAACACCACAAGCACGAATACTAGACTGGCATAAGTCAATCATTACTTCCTTAATTAATATTCATGAATTCATTTAATAAATTTCATATCTACATGCTAGTTCAAACAACACTTGTGTCACAAAAGCATACCAATTATTTTATTTTATTTTATTTTTTTGCTTAAGATTATGGAATTCACAGATACCAAGTGATTCTTTGTTGCAAAATCTATATCATTTATGTTGTCCTCTAATTGTTATTTTTGATCACACATTGAATCATATAACCACTTTTTTATTGAGTAAGGAAAGATTGGATACTTTGCAGGTGCGATTTCAAGCATGGCAATTCTTTGGTAAATTTTCTAGAGTTGGTCACATCGAACCAGTTTACCATGGGTGATTGCTTGTTTTATATGGACAAAAAAATGATTGTAAATACATGGATATAAGAATTGTTAGAATTTGGGTGTGACCCGAATTCCTTGTTGAAGTAATTAAAGAATTTTAATTGAAATGCACGTTAAGAAGAAATTCAGTTTGGAATGTTATTGGAGTTCTATGTCAAGTTGAAGCTCTATTTTGGAAGTCTATTTGGAGTTGGAGATTGGTATTGGACTTGAAGAAGAGCTCGAGATGGAGAAAACAATTTAGAACAAAAAAACAATTTGGGTAGACTCCCAGCGCTGCAGCACCGGGCATGGGTGCCACGGCGCCACCTGTACATGTTCCAGTTTTTCGCGTTTTTCTCTCCTTTTTCATTTTGAACTTGATTTTTTGTCATCCTACTTCATCAATAACTATACTAGGAGGGTTTAGACATCGATATGTTCTTTATAAATATTAGGCTCATGGACAATTTTATAATGTGAGAAAAAATATTACTAGAACTTAAGGATCAATTGTATGTTTCTCAATTATTATTTGTGCAATAAAATCTCCTAATTCCTTTATCATATTTTCTTGTCTTCTTTTATTCTTTTTCTTGTGATCAAATACTTCATTATGATGTCATATAATTTCAACATCTCAATCCGGTGGTTGGTTTCATATCAAATGGTATCGAGCGACACGCGATCCTTGAATTCCAAACAATTGGTATTAGAGATTCTAGGCATAATTAACACGGCAATTGGTATCAGAGAGCTAGGTTCAGCAGCTCCATAAGAGCACAAGGTTTGATTTGTTCGAGGTCTTTTGTTCGTTATGGTTTCCACGAAGTATGAAATTTCATTTTTGGATCGGAGCATTATATTTTCAATATGGTAAGTTAAGATGTGTGTAGTACTCGCATAGCAGGATTTGGATGAACGTTGTTGGAAATTGACAAGATGGTCACAACTTTAACCACGAAGGAGAAATTGTGGAAGGATAAGAATACAGTTTCCAACATTTATATTCATCTATCGAATACCATTCTTTAGGACATTTTGAAAGAAGGTTCAGCAACTATTTTATGGTTGAAATTGGAATAATTGTGCATGACTAAAAGTCTTACAAACAAGTTACATCTCAAGCAGTGTTTATACTCTCATTGAATGACAGACGAAGATCATTGGAATATCACCTATTTGTATTTAAAGAGATCGTCACTAATTTGCAAAACTTTGGAAGTAAAGTATGATGAAAAAGATTTGACCTTGATCCTATTGTGTTCCTTGCACGCTTCATTTTCTTCATTTAGAGACAAAGTCTTGTATAATCTTGATACTCTCACTATAGAAGAGGTGTATGATGCTTTGTTTTCAAAATAGAAGATGAAGCCTCTAGTTTTAAATTTCAGAGATGGAGAAGGCCTTGTTGCTCTTGGTGGTTCTGGAAGAAGCAGATTTGAATTCTAAGTTCAATAATCAGATTTGTAACTTCTGCAAAAAGAAGGGAAACTTGAAGAAGGATTGTTATAAATTGTAGAATAAATAAAATTTGGTTGCAAGTCGATATATGATGCAATCACAGACTACAGCTAAAGCAGATCTCGCAGAGAACATTATAAGTGAGAGATATATCTTGTCTATTTATAACATCGAGTCTAGACCAGAAGAGGATTTAGATTTTGGATTAAATGTGTGTGTTTCATATGTGTCCTAATAAGGAATTGTTTACTACATATGAAATCGTTTCCAAAGGTGTCGTGGTTATGGAAAACAACGCACCTTGTCGGGTTGCTAAAATTGGTACAACCAGATTGAGGCTATTGGATGGGACAATTAGAACACAGGTCAGGTTCGGCATGTTTCAGATTTAAAGAAGAACCTCATCACATTGTCCTTGATTCAAAGGGTAATGAGTTCTTTGGAGGAGGTGGAGTTTTGAAAGTTTGTAAGAGTGCCCAGGTTGTATTGGAAGGATAGAAAATATCTTAATTATACATCTTGTAGGGTCGTGCAGAATTTAGAAGAGTCTTTCAGCACAACCATGGTGGATATTTAGTTTGGTAGAATACCTTTAGGAGCTCGCAAAATGTCAGATTTGAAAAATACTGCTTAGTGGAGTTTAGGAGATATGAATAATGCCACTTCGCCACCATCACCTACGGTACCATTTGTGAATTTTAAAATCATTATGATTTTTTGGGAATCTGAGGTGATTATGCAGAGTAGTGCTTGGATTCATTGGAAGAGATTAAGTATTTTGTGTTTGGTTGGAGAATTTAGTTTTAGTTATTATTGAAGAGTCACTTCATTCATTGCAAACATTTCTTCTTCAAGAGGAGAATATTTTGGAGCTTTTTTTGTTGTAGTGAAATTCGTGTCAAGGTGGGATTTTTAGAATTAAGGTATGACCCAAGTTCCTTGTTGAAGTAATTGAAAAATTCTAATTGAAGTACATGTCTAAAAATAGTCCTATGTCAAGTTGAAATTCTATTTTGGAAGCCCCGAGTTTGCCCGACATCCTTTTCTTAAGAAGGAAAAGATCGGAGGAGTTTGGGATGAAGAAAACAACTTGGAACAAAAAAGAAAAGAAAATTTTGGGCAGAATGCCCGACGTGACAGCACAGTGGGCACCAGAGGTGGCACCGTAGTGCCGCTGTACCTGTTTCGATTTTTCACATTTTTCTCTTCTTTTTCGTTTTAGACTCAGGTTTTTGGCGTCCTACTTCATCAAAAACTGTACTATGAGGGTTTGGCGTCCCCTACATGCTTGTTCAAAGTCGATAAATTATACACACTCTGGTTGAATCATAACAACTTACGTCCTATAAATATTAGGCTCTTCTACACAATTTCATAATGTGATAAAAGAGAATACTAGAACTTTCGGATCAATTGTATATTTATCCATTATTATTAGTGCAATAAAATCTCCTAATTTTTCTATCATATTTTCTTGTCTTTTTTTTATTCTTTTGCTTGTGATCAAATACTTCATTATTATGTCATACAATTTCAACCTCTCAATCCGGTTGTTGGTTTCATATCAAGCTATCGAGCAATACGTGATCCTTGAATTCCCAACAATTGGTATAAGAGATTCTAGGCATAATGAACATGACAAAAATAAATAGTTGTAATTTTTTAACATGTTTACAATACGAACCACCTTATGTTCTTCGGCGGCTTTTACACATATGATCATTGGAAAAGGTATCTTGATATGGCTTCTAAGCTTCGATGCGTCCTAGCTAAATCAGCTACCTATAAGCCATCATTTATTTACAGTACAAAACCACCCATCTGATGGTTCAAACTTTTGGGTATTTTAATACCAAATAAACGTAGGGCTATGATGAATTGTAGGATTAAATCATATGGCTTCATTTTTAAAATCGATTATTGAGAATATAATTAATAGTCGACCCAAAACACACAACTGACCGCCCATAAAATGAAGTTGGACCGAGTATTGCATTCAGGGCCCAAACCATGTAACTGACCTACGTTACTACTATATATGTTGGCCCCCCTTTTGACTTGGAATAGATAATACATACGGTTGAAACCCTTTAGCTCTTGAATGGTATTTCACATTCACCTCAAAAGAAGTATCAACATATCTACCATCCTGAAGCCAGCTAAGTTAATCAACTCATCTGTAAACTTATGTTGATGTAGGTAAGTCCCGACTGGACTCAAATACACCTCAAGTCCTAAGAAATATCGTAAAGGACCCAAATCTCTCATATGAAAAGACTCTTTAATTGGATCTTGAAGGTGAGATATCAATCCAAAATCAATCCCTGTGATAACTATATCATCCACATAGACAAGAAGAAGAGACCCGCAAGTGGTGTCATGTAAATCTCTTTCTTAATGTTGCCATGCAAGAAAGTGTTCTTAACATCCATTTGCCTCAAAGGCCATCCTTTGGAGGCAGCTACAGTAATAATGGTACGAATCGCTATCATGTTGGCAACAAGAGCAAATGCTCCTCATAATCTATACCATATTCTTGACAATTATCGAGAGCCACCAATTGAGCTTTATAGCGACCTAGTGATCCATCCGAATAGAGCTTAATAGAATATACCCATTTACATCCAATAGGTTTGATATCGGAATGGCAAGGCACAATATCCCATGTGTGATTCTCTTGAAAAGCTTGAAGTTGCTCTTCCATAGCTTTCACCCAGCAGTGTTGGGTAACAACATGAGAATAAGAAGTAAAAACTATGAATACAGAAAAACCATACCGATCAGAAGGATGAGTAATACATGTGGACCGTCGTAGTATATCAGAGACTGAAATAGGATCGAGATCGGGATCGAGATCGAGATCAGAATAAGGAAGGACAATGATGCTGGAGGCCATCATCTCTGATATATCACACCTGGTTTAACGTGCTAAATAGGATGAGAGCAATCCTCAAATCTAATAAGTGGAGTCAAATCAAAAGATGATAGATCTCATCGGAAGTAATATTGATTTTCAAAGAAAATCACATTGCGAGAGATATGAAAGAGATTAGCAACACCATCATAATACACAAAACCCTTATAAGCAATAATGTACCCCCATAAAAGCACACTGTTCCGATTGTGCAAAAAGCTTATGTCATTCATGTGGAGGCAAATGGACAAAACAAACACAACCAAAAATATGCATCATGTCATAGTTAGGATGTGTGTGTATAGGTGGAAATAAGGAGAGTTAAAATCTAAATGTTGAGTGGGAGTCAATTAATCAAATGTAAAGCTATGGAGAGGTCTTCAACCCAAAAATTGGAGGAAACTGAAGATTCCAAGAGCAAAATCCTAACAATATTCAACAAGTAATGATTTTTTGTTTCAGCTACTTTGTTCTGCTGAGGAGTATATGGCCAAGAACATTGAGAAAGAATACCCTTCTATTGTAGAAAGGTTTGGCACTAATGAGACATATATTCACCACCATTATCGGACCTCAAAATTCGAATACCAAAAGAAAATTGTGTTTCAATGAAAGCCGCAAAAGTTTGAAGAATGGTCCAACCTCATTTTTAGAACGGAGAAAACAAATCCAAGTATAACAACTGAAATCGTCAATAAACGTCACAAAATACTTATAATGAGCACGTAAAGTGACAAGTGCATGCCCCCAAACATCACTATGAATAATCTCGAAATATGTATTAGCACATCTGCCATGAGCTAGAAATGGAAGAATCTTACTTTTCTCAAGTTTACAGGCATCACAATTGAAAAATAAACTGAAAAATCAAGTTTTGTCTTTATTACCTAAAAAATCACATTTCAATAAATGAGATAAACTAAAGCATTAGGATGACCTAATCATTTATGTCGAATGTCATGTTTAAGTCCAACATCAATACAAACCAATGACATAGCAGTAGGAATAGTAAATTGTAATGGGAACAATCGTCTGACTTTGGGCCCCTTCGTAATTACCTTCCTCGATCTTTAATCATGCACAAGACAACCAGCACGAGAGAAACACACATCAAAGTTATTATCAACTAATTGACCGACTGAAATCAAATTAGTAGATAAGCCCGGAGAGATAACAACATTATTAAAAGAGGACCCAATGTTACCAACAGTAGTAATCGGAAGGGTACTCCCATTAGCAATTTGAATATGTTGGGTACCAGTATAGAGTCAGATATTATGCAAAGAGCCAGAGCTGCCTTTCATGTGTTTTGATGTCCCTGAATCAACGAACAAAGGAGAAATAACAACTTGATCCTTACCTTGGAAGCTCAATGCAAAGAAGGCGGAGACAATCATCTATTGGACCATTCCTAGGGTAATAGTGTTTTAACTGGTGCTAGCTTGTGGAGCAGTTGGAGTAATACCTTGAACATCAGCTTGAAATACATTTGCTGTCCATTTTAGAGGTCGAGTGGGCCAGACACACATCCAATGAAGAAACTGATTCACGACTTAATAAACTCGCTTGAACTATTTCAAATTCAGGTTGTAATTTCATAAGAAACTGATCACGCTTACTAACCGCCTAAACTTACTGTAGTGTTAATAAGGCTATCGCAGGGACCTTAGCATAAACTAACCCGGAGTACTCACTCCACAAGTTCAAAAAACCAGAATAGTATTTCTCAATATTAAGGTTGCCCTGAGTGTAGTTGGCAATTCCTAATTCCAACTGAAATCTCCACGCATTATTGTCTTGATAATAAATGCGTTTTAAGTATTCCCACATCTCCTTAGTAGTAGCGAAGACCCATAAATTATTTATCATGTGTGCCTCCATAGATCCCAAGATCCAAGAGAAAATACAAACATCCTTCGTTTCCTATGCAATGAGATCTTTCGCATCGTCGGTGCTTTAGAGGTCCCATCAATATGACCCCAAAGTTCCTTCCCTCTAAAAAACATCTTGAATTGAATTACCATATAGAATAATTATTCCCCAGAAATTTAACACAAAATGCTTCAACAGACATGATGTTGTATCGCAAATAGGTCATTCAAAATAAAATCAGCACACACCAAATAGCAGCGTACAAGTTGAAAACCCCAAAATTAATTAAAGCCCACTAATTTTTGGCCCAATTAATTTTGTTCCCAATTGCATATCAATTCCCAAAATTAACCTCACTAATTAGTGGCCAAATTAATTGTGGCCCAATTCCAGCAGCCACACAGCCCATCAATAATTACGACCCAAATAAATCCCACACAACCTAAATCAATTCCACAAAACTCACGTTCACCTCCCAAATCAGCCAACCAAAGAAGAGTATACACAAACCCACAAAATTCGCGTTGACCACCTTGGAATGCCGGAATCGCCTTGAACACCCACACGTTGCATTAGTCAAGAATTAGAAAACACGGCAAGTCTCGAACAGGTAAACGCCTACAAAGTGATGTTGGATTTGCGTTGATCAAGAACAAAAAGACGCCGGAGTCATGCCAACCACCCGCAAATATGCAGGAACTCGCGTCGAATGCCCATCATGCCGGCGAAATCTGGAACAGAATTCTGACCTCTATAAAAATTAAAGATTCAGCGACTATTCTATAGGTATGGCTTTGATACCATGTAAATAATTTTGGCTGAATGATTTTCCATTAAAGAAACCTACAATTATATAGTTACACATAATCTAAATATGGTAATTCTTGTTAACACTCACTACTGCCCTTTGCCGCCTCTGTGTGTGGCTATTTTTACGTGATTCCTTGGTTAACTTCCTTCGTAGCTTCGAGTGGGATTCTTGGACCCTTTTAGTGGAGCTACCTTACTTGTTTTTAGGTTACAAATCTTAGCCCTGTATATTCCATTTTTTGTGCCAATAGTTGTTAAATCGATAGGAAAATATTTATATTCAATCATAGCATTTGATTCCATTATTGCTGATTGATTTGGAACTTGCTTTGTGTTTGTTTGATCAATTTGTTGGAAAATAATGATCTTGAATGAAAATCTTTATGAAAATTGTTGAATGGAAAAACAGTTTCATGTCCATCAATTTCATCAGTTTCACCTCTTCAATTCCGTAACTCCTCATTCAATGCATTAAAGAGCTGGCTCCTCCTCTGTGTATAAATAGAAGAGCTCTTAGTTGGAAGGAACACAACAAGTGATTCAAATAGCAAACACAATCAAAGAAAAAAAAATCAGTTTTCTCTTTTTCCATTCCGGCAGTCTGGTTTTTTTTCCTTCATTTGCTAAAATTCTTTGAGAGATAGACACAGCTAATTCGTAGGTAGTTAACATAATGCAGCATAAACCGACAACCGATTGTATCCTGTGAATCGAACACCAATCAAAATCTCTTGCACTCTGGTGAGGTGGCGAATTCGATTTAAGGAAACCGTGTAAACACGGGCCTTCGATTT
>CAIGRS010325638.1:0-17387 GCA_903798395.1 Fraxinus floribunda | reverse complement strand
CATCAAAGGTATTATTTCTATCACAGTTTCTATCTAAACACATTGCGAATCCTATTTGGGAATCGAAAATTGTTTTAATTCCGCTGCGCATGCATAAGTAGATTCCCAACAGTATGCTCCTTTGCGGACCTATCTTATGACTTGAAAGGGTCCTTCCCAAATGACCCCTAACTTGCTTAGGGCACGACCAACTGCTTCGGCTTTTCTCAACACGAGGTCCCCAACCCTGAACCTCTTGGATCTTACCCTACTGTTGAAGTATTTAGCTATTTTGTTCTGAAAAGATGCAACCCTTATATTTGCATGTTCTCTTACTTCTTCAAGGAGGTCAAGGTGCTCTGTTGTGTGCTTTTCGAACCTAAGAAGTCTCCTGAGGCTCGACGTTTGGTCGAAATTGGAAGTGTAGCTTCTACCCTAAATGCCAACATGAAAGGAGTCTCCCATGTTGTGGTTTTGGGACGTCCTATATGTCCAAAGTATAGAAGGTAGCTCCTGAAACCAAGCTCCTCTAGCTTACCCAAGCTTTGTTCTGAGATTCTGCAAGATAATTCGATTTGTGACCTCAGATAGGTCGTTGCTTTGAGGATGTGCAACCGATGTTAGGTAGTGGTCGATCCCCAAGTTGGTGCAAAAACTTTTGAATTATGGGTTTTCAAATTGTCTCCCGTTGTCAGTTATGAGGACTTTGGGTATTCTAAACCCACAATTCCAAACAAATGACCTCAGTTTGGGCTCCAAATTATGGTCAGGGGCTCGACCTCGACCTACTTAGTAAAGCATTCTACTACTACGATGACGAACTTCAATTGTCCTCGGGAGAATGGAAAAGGACCGAGGATGTCCACGCCCCATTGCTCGAATGGGGACAGCGCAATGAATGGATGTGAGTTTCTCGATCGGAGAATGGATAACTTTGCCTTTCTCTGACACTTGTCACATCTCCTATTGTAGTCCACAATATCCATCTTCATAGTAGACCAGTGATATCCGTATCTTATAAGTTTCAAGGCTAGAGCCTGAGCTCCTTGATGATTTTTGCATACACATTCATAGACTTCTGCTAGGGCTTGGGCCGCTTATGAAGGTTTAAGGCACTGGATGTATGGAGAGTGAAACTTCGAAAAACCAAAACTCCACTAATCATGCAATACCTTAGTGCCTGAGCTTGAACGCTTTTTACCAACTGTGGATCATCTGGCAAATTCCCATTAGTTATAAAATCAGCTGTTGGGTCCATCCAAAACGACTCATAATCAATATCCACGACGGAGGGTGCTTGACTTATTCTTGGCTCTGTTACAAACTTGACGTGGATTATTCTATCAAGACCATCAATTCCCATGAAGACAAGTCTAGATAAGGCATCGGCCTCACAGTTTTCAGTTCGGGTTATCTTTATAATTTCATAACTTTTGAATCGTCTTTGAAGATCATGAACTCTCAAGCAGTATAGGCTCATCTTCACATCCTTTCTTTCAAATGTCCACTTAATTTGCCAGACCACTAGTTGCAAATCGCTGAAAATTCTTATGTGTTCAAGCTCAAGATTAATGGCAAGCTCTTGTGCCATTATAACTACTTCGTACTCTACTTCATTATTAGTAGCGTCAAATTCAAATTGAAGTGCACATTGTATTTCTATATGTTTGTCCAGGCTGATGAATATGACTCCCACACCCGAGCCCAAAGAGTTCAATGCTCTGTCTACAAATATCTCCCATGTGTCCATGGTATCAATTGTCGAGTTGTCTGCTGGCCCTCGATGCCTTGGGGTGAGTTCTACTATGAAGTCGGCCAAGGCTTGTGCTTTGATCAAGGGCCGGGTTTGAACTCAATGTCAAGTTCAATAGCCCACTTCAATAGCATGTCGGACACGTTGGGCTTTTGGAGTATATGCTTGAGCGGTTGATTAGTGAGTACGACAATTGGATGAGATTGGAAATATTGCCGTAGTTACCGTGCTGCCACCACCAGTGCAAAAGCTATTTGCTCTGTCAATGTATACATTGTCTCAACATCAAGTAACACCTTGCTCACGTAGTAGATTGGCTGTTGAACTTTGTTGACCTCTTTCACCAATATGCCACTTACCACATTTTGAGAAACTACCAAGTATAAAAATAGAGTATCTCTAGGTTCTGGCCTTGTGAGAACTGGTAGGTTACCAAAGATTGCTTGAGCTCCAGGAATGCCTTCTCACAATCTTCATTCCGTTCAAAGTTATGATTTCCCTTGAGAGCCTTGGAAAATGGGAAGCATCTATCCGATGCATGAAACATAAACATGTTCAAGGTGGCGACCCCGCCCATCAGTTTTTATACCTCTTTTTTGTTCCTAGGTGACTCCATACATGTCAGTGCATGTATTTTGTCCAGATTAGCTTCAATTCTCCTGTGTGTGATCATGAAGTCCAAAAATTTGCCCCAGGCTATATTCTCGAAAAGTGGAGAATACTTCCTCAAGATCTGTGATATGTTGTTCTGCTTGCTTGCTCTTGACTACCATGTCATTCACATAGGCCTCAATATTCTTTCCATCATCCAAGTAAGGATTTTGTTGATAAGTCTCTGAGAAGTTGCTCCTGCATTCTTCAATTCGAATGGCATGACCCTATAACAATATATGGCCAAGTCACCCATAAATGATATTTTTTTCCTGATCTTCCTTAGCCATGAGGACCAGATGATATCCAGAAAATGCATCAAGGAAGCTATCTAATTTGTGGCCCGACGTGTTGCCCACAAGGTTGTTGATCTGAGTTAGGGAATAGCTGTCCTTTGGGCATGCTTTGTTAGGATCTGTAAAGTTGATGCATACTCTCCATTTGCCATTGGCTTTTTTGACGAGGACGATGTTGGCAAGCCATTCAGGGTACTGGACTTCTCGAATAAACTAAGCATTGATCAACTCATCAATCTCCTCTCGTATGACCTCGCGATGCTCTGGTGAAAACTCTCTTTCTTTGCTTGATCGGCTTTGCTCTTGGATTAATATTAAGTTTGTGGACCGTAACGCTTGGGTCTATCCTGGGCATATCCTCTACATCCCATGCAAACACATCAATATTGCTGGATAGGCAACTTATGAACACAGCCATGAGGGTGGCATCAAGATCTTGACCAATCGTCACATTCTTACCGTACTCGAGCTCGACATCTACCAATTCTTCCACTGGAACAAGTCTTCCTCTAAAGTTAGGCTCGAGTTCGGATGACAAGATTTGCATGACGTTAGAGCTTATTCTCTGAACATTGGTAATGCAGCACTCCATAGCGGCAACTAGTCTCCACGCACTACCCCTCGCCATTACTAGTAGGGAACTTCATATGAAGGTGAAAAGTAGAAACAATAGCTCTGATCTTGTAGAGTAATGGCCTTCCCAGAATAGTATTGTAAGCGATTGAAGTACAGACTACTTGGAATGATGTGATTTCAGTTGCCTGCTTTTGATTCGATCCCAATGTAAGTAAAAGATTGACGACTCTCTCTGGAAGGATCGTACCACCTCCAAATCCTTCAAGTGGGGTTTTAACAGCTTTGAGCTGTTCAACTGGAATCTCCATCTTAGAGTATTCTTCAAGAGAGAGTATGTTGGCCGCACTCCCGTTGTCAACCAAAATCCTCTTCATCTCAAAATTGGCTATGATCGCTGATATGACCAAGACATCATCGTGTGGATGTGATAAGCCCTCCAAATCCTGTGACCTGAATGTGATTTCTTCCATGTCATCGGACATCGTCCTCAAGCTCAGGGTATACTGCCTCGCATACTGCTTACGCTCATTGTTTGAGTCTCATCCTGATGCTATTCCTCCGACAATAATGTTAATGGTTCCTACCGTAGGCTTGTCATTCCCTCTACTTTATGAACTTAGAAATCTCCTTTTTATTAAAGCCTCAATCTCTAGATGAAGGGCATTGTAGTTCTCCATCGTATGTCCATGGTCCCGATGATAATCACAATACGTGCTTTTGTCTCGAGTATTAGGAGGGGATTGCATCCTTGATGTCCAGTTAAACTCATTCATAACCTTGATCTCCATTAGAATGTTGGACCTGGAAGTGTTTAGTCGAGTTAGTGATGTCGGCTACATCTCCTGCCTTTGCTTGTTCCTGTGAGCTTCCGAATGAGGGTTGAACTCGTGTTGTCTTTTGTGATCGGTTTTTTCAAGGTTGGATGATGATTCCTCCTCGGGTTCAATGTTTCCTCCATATTGATATATTTTTTCTTCTAGGGTAAGTAGCTCAGTCATGGACTTCAACTAATTTTTGGACAGAGACATCTTGAAGGCCTTGCATCTTATGGCTTATGTGAGGGTGGAGATTGTTGTTTTAATGTGAAGGTTGGGTATCTGAAATCTTTTCTTATTAAACCTTATCATGAAGGTATGCAGGGATTCATTCGGTCCTTGCCTAAGCTGCATGAGGGATGCAACTAACTTCTTGATGCGTTTTCTATTGGCAAAGAAAGTGGAAAACTCGTCGGCTAAGTCAGAGAATGAAGCAATGGAATTGGGCTCTAGGGTAGAAAACTAATCCCTGGTAGCGTTAGTCAAAGTTTGTGGAAAAGATTTACACATCACGAGATCTGGTGCCATCTGTAGATTCATAACATTCATATATACGTTGAGATGGTTGATAGGGTCAGTCGTTCCATCATACTCCTTCATGCGGAAGAGCTTAAACTCTTCTGGGAGCGGATGTGAGAGCACTTCCGGTGTGAAAGAGGTGTTAGGGGTAAATCCTGTCATTCCTTGGGTATTCTTTTTCAATCCAGCAGTGATTCCATCAAGTATGAGCTTTTCCAGTAGTGTTGAGGACGTACATGTTAGCTCCAACCCAACATTTATCAAATGGGTAGAGCCATTTAGCAGTGGCTTACTTCTTCTAGAAGAAGACCTCGCTTGGCAAGGACATGCCCTTACACATCTTTTAAACACTTTTCCTACCCCGCATACCTGAAAAGGAAAAGTCGAATGGGAGATATTACATGACCCCTTGGGGAGCCCATGCCTCTTTTGTATTAGGTCTTCCTTCCACCACTTGATGGTGGAAAGAGTTCCGGTTCTTGGTGAGGGGTAGATAGCAGATTGTTGAGGGAGACAAAGTCCCAGCTGCCACTGTACTAACCTAGTGTTCTAAAGCTCGTGAGTTTACTTTCCTTCAGACTTTTTTCTTTGATGACTACGACTGATGCTGTCTTACAGTTTCAAGATACCGGTTCAAGCTTTCCTAGGTTGAGTGAGACATTGCTGAAGACATATAAAGACATTCTTAGACATCGAGCCACTTTGATCGCCTAGTTGAACATAAATAAATTCTTCCTAGACTTCGGATTAATGACTTTTACAGGTAAATGCCGATGACCTGTGGTTTATTCTTTTCATACTATCAGAGTTAACATTATATTTTTATTGTTGCAGAGAATTTTGAAAATGTAGAGTTGACCTATGAGGCAGTGAAGAAAATGTCAACGATGAGAACCCCTATGAAGTTAGGGAGGTTTTGATGGGGCAAGATGAGGAGATTACATCTGCAGTTTTGGACTTGCTGCTACTAGAAGTCCAACCTGCCATTCCATTAGCAATTGAGGGTCTAGGTAGGTGTTCAATTTCCACCAACGTTAGTAGTTCAAAGTCTTCACTACTAGTTAACTTTGATAAGGCATCGATGTGTACATTTTCCATGCGTAGGATTTGAGCTAGATCGAACTTATCAAAGGATGGGAGCAAGTCCATTACCAGTTTGAGGTATGCAGCCATACCTTTGTCCATTGTAGTGAAGTTGCCATTAACTTGGCTAACTGAAATCGCTGCCAATGAGCAGCCTCTTCACTTGCATCTCTTTAGTCAATCTAAGGTCAACTAGTAATGCCTCATATTCTGTCATTTTATTAGTAGCCTCTTAAATTTGGATCTTACTACACAGTTAAGTTTGTTACCTTCGAGACTGAATAGGACCATGCCCTCTCCTGAGCCCGTCTCCTCGGAGGAACTATCTTCAAATAGGTTCCATGTGAGAAGTTATGTGGGCTCCACCACTTCCTCCATTATTAGGACATTGGCAAATTCTTCCACAAGGGCTTAAACTTTGATAGTGGTTCTTACTTTAAAAGCGATATCAAATTCACTAAGCTATACACCTTACTTCAATAACCATCTTGAAGCATCGGGCCTTTGAAACACTTGTTTGAGCGGGAAGTTGGTTAGTAGAGCTTGGAAGCACGACCTTAGTTTTCTAGACGCGATGACCAAGGCTAGAGCTAGCTTATCCTATCAGGGTAGCAAGTCTTCATCGCTAGGAGTGCCTTACTCACGTAGTAGATAGGCAACTAAAGGGTATTTTCCTCTTTTACGAGAACTGAATTCATGGCCTCATTAGATATGACCAAATAGAGTTGTAGGGCATTTTCGACCTTAGGAATTGAGAGGAGTGAGGCCTGCCCTAAGAGCTTCTTTAGCTCCTGGAAGGACCCTTCACATTCCTCTGTCCATTGAAATTTCTTTTCTCCCTTCAGAAATTTTAAAGAACGGGAGGCATTTGTCAGTGGCCTTTAAGATGAAACGGTTCAAGGCTGCCATATGCCCATATAAACTTTACATCTTCTTTGACTTTTGAGGGGACCTTATTTCGATCAAGGCCTTGATCTTCTTTGGATTGGCCTATATGCCCTTATGGTTGACCATGTACCTTAGGAACTTTTCGGAGACGACGCCAAATGAGCACTTAAGGGGGTTTAACCTTATCCTATACCTATGTAGAATTTAGAATGTTTCATCTAGGTACTTTACATGGTCCTTTGTCTTCAAGCTCTTTACAAGCATATCATCCACGTAGACCTCCATTGTTTTGCCAATGAGGTCGGAAAACATCTTGTTAACAAGTCTTTGGAAGGTTGCCCTGGCATTTTCAATCAAAAGGGCATCACCTCTAACAATAAAGGCCTCTATTGGTAATTAAAGAGGTACTTTCTTCGTTCACTAGGTGCATGAGACTCATCAAATCATGCCCAACGGTGGAGTCTACGAGTTGGTCTATCCTCGAAAGAGGAAAATTGTCCTTTGGACAAGCCTGATCGAAATTAGAGAAGTCAATGCATACCCTCCATTTACCATTGTGCTTCTTCACCAAGACCGGATTGGAGATCCATTTTGGGTAAATGGCCTCCTGGATGAAGTCATTGTTTATCAATCTCTATATTTTTTCCTTGAAGGCCTCATAACTCTCAGGATAAAGGGCCCTTATTTTCTGCCTACGCGAGGGAAACCTTAGAATCAATTTTCAAGTGCTGGCAACTAATGCTCGGGTCAATGTCGATCATGTCCTCTTGCCTCCAAGCAAAGACATCAAGGTCTTTGCATAAGCAGATATTGAAGTTTTCCTCATTCTCAGGTGTTAGGTATTTTCTCACCTGCAAGTACTTGGTAGGTTCTTAAGGGTCTACTGGAAAACTCTCCAGCTCTTCCACTAGGGCTGTTTTGGAGTCAGACTCAATAACATGAGGATCCAACTCATCAAACATGACCCGTTTTTCAGGGGCGTCAATCATCTCGATGTCTTCATGTTCAAGGGTTTGTCCTTTAGGATAATCAATCATGTGTCCGTTAGCACCACGTTGACATTCCTGTGCTCGACTTTCCATTTTAAGTTCAGGTAGCATTCCTGTGCTCCCATTTGATCACCTCTAATTGTAGCTATCCCGTGCTTAGTTGGAAACTTCATACATAGGTGGTGAATAGACGTGATGGCCCATAAATCTTTTAGGGCAGGTCTCCCCAACACCTTGTAGTATGCTAATCGGTTATCTCCCACTAAGAATTTCATCAAGTTAAGGGTGGTTTAAGGTGGTTCACTCATCTCCATTGCAAGAGTTATTTTTCCTGTCGGTATTATGCTGTCCCGATGAAAACGTACAATGGGGTGTTTATGGAGTTAATTCATGGTCCACAATCGTTTTATCAGAAGTGTTAAAGAGGATTTTGACGGAACTGCCATTGTCTACTAGCATCCGTCTCAACCTGTTACAAGCCACAACTGCTCTCACTACAAGGACATCACAATGAGGATAGTGCACGCTCACCACGTCCTCCTAGGTAAAAGTGATAGGCAATAGTTGTCTTCCTCGGGAACTGTTGTGGACTATGTAGCTAACCATTGGGAGGGGACCCTGGATTCCTTGGCGTAGTTCCGTTGGGTCTTGAAAGATCTAAATGCGTATACCCGAAGAATCAATGTCTGTTCATGCGTCACATGGGAACATTTTGGATGCTAGATAAAGTAGTTGTTTGTATCTGTAACAGTACGTGTAAATCCAGTCAATCTAGCACCCCTGGTATCACATAAACCTCAATTACTATTAATCCCTTGAAAGATGCCTCAATAGTATTTCTTCCAGATTTTAGCATCTTACAACATGTACACTAGGGGAGATCTATAAATTCATCATACACCTCAATTTCTTCATCAGATTTTGGGGTACAAATTTCATCATGGGTTTTGTAAATTATGAACACTAATGTAAAAATCTGGAAGAAATACTAGTGATATTGTAAACTTTATTACAATATCACTAGTATTTAGAGATTATAATACTCGGTCCATTTTACTTTTATTGAAAAAATTTCAGAAACTTGTTTTCTACGATGTGATATTGTAATAAAGATTAGTGTATTCCTGATTCTATCGATCCGATCGCTAATAAATTTTAACTCATCTCGTACAATCAAATCAAAAATATGACAAACACAACGAACGTGAAAAAAATACCACCAAAGCCGAGAATAAGAAATCGAGATAATTTATCAATTACTACTTCATGTTACGTTGTCTATTCAAACATAAAACTACGTATATTATCTCACAATGAAATTCTTTAATAATACAAATTAAAGTATTTAAAACATTATTAGCATTATGTGAAAATTCAGTTGTTTAAAATCAATAATTTGTTTTTTATGCATTATCCATGATTGGTCTATATAGTGAGTAATTACAGTTATGTAACCTTATTTTATTAATATCCTTCCACATGTTAGACGCAAAATATAAAACCACCATATTTATGTAAATCATGTATTAACGATTTCTTTTTTTTTTTTTTTAATGGTAATAAGCAATAAAATCATTACGAAAAGTGTTTCTATTAATTTGTATATTCCCTGGTTGTATGAACTTAGTGAACTGTGGACAATACACCATGCTAAGCAGGTTCTCACCACTTGCTACAAACTTGACTACACCTTCACGCATTGCACATCTAAGTAGACCCAGTTGGTAAGTAAACTAGAAATTGTAACGTGAGAACCAAATTGGATTCGAGACTGTGTCTAATCCATAGTTCATGTTTTGATCGAGCAATTCTTGTAATGTTTGTTTAAGTGGATAATTGCGATACAATTTTACCATACTATTCTTACTTTGGAATACTTGCATATTGCTTTGTAATCTAACTTTCCATCTACTTGACATGTGACCATCCGTTTGAACTATTATTACAAACAAGATGCACTAATTAACTGTACATGATTAGAAAACGGGTTGGACAACTCGTGGGCTTGGCTCATTTCAATTCGATCTATGGACGGATCGAGCTCATTTTGAGACGAACGTTGGATAGGGTCGAGTCGAACTCACGAGTCGACTTGTTTGGATTTGTAGGTTGACTTATTTCTCATTTTTGGGATTGTTATATTAATTTCTTAAAAGAATTGCTTGTCTTTGGACTTATTTTGTCAATTTATTATTTATTTTCAAAAAAAGTGGGCTCGTGGGCATCTTAGCTCGTGAGTCCACGAGCCAAAGGATCAAGCTAATAATAAAATTTGAACTCGAGCCGAGGTTAAGTGTCTACAAATCGAGCAAATTATAATCCTTGATAATTTTAAATTGCACAATCAATCACATTTATCACAAGCTTAGTTTCCCGTATCCATAGAATATCAACAATGGTCTATCGAATAAAATGAATTTTGTAAAATCATAATTATGATTTCAATCATCTATAAAAATGAAAGTAATCGTAATCACGATAGTAAACTCGCCTAAATAAAAATTTAAGTTACTGAAATTTTAGGGGCCTTCTATCTATAATAGTGGAAGATGCAAATATTAAAAATAAAATAATTTATTATTAACTCAAACACTTGAATAAGCTTGTTACAAATAATCTCTAGAAAAAGCACATTTCCGATCGTCAATTTAAATAAGCCTCTATTTTGTTTAGATTAAAATTAAATTTTAGAGTATTAAAATCGGATTAAAATTGAAAAATTAGTCATTATTGTTGACTTTTATTAGACGGGTGAGACCCAATAACGGTTATATTTTCAATTTTAATTGTTACTAAATCTTAGTAAATTTTGATAAAAGTTAATGAAATTATAAATTTCATAAAATATATAATTAAAAATAGTTATTGACTTTAACATAATTTTAATTAATTTTTTAATTGAACCAAACATTAGCTATTTATAAGTTGTGGTTGCCACGTACTCATAGCCGAGTTGCCTCTGATGATTTATTGAACAATTATGCATGTATACCATCGTGGCATGTAACAATGTATTATTCGACAGTTCAAAAAATATATATATATTTTTTTTCACCAATCAAATCTTGTCAACAATAATGATGTTTAAGTGTCATTGTCCTCTATTGAATTAGGAAAAATGGATAACGACAAAGTTTTAAACTAATAAATGAGTCACAATTGTCCAAATTGGAAAAATCGGGGAATTTTATGAGATTTTGAACGATTTTTAAAAAGTGTATAAATAACCATTGTGACTGTATTTGTATTAGGATTGACTAGTGATACTGTCAAACCGCAAAATCAAATCAAAACCATTTTTTTAAAAACTGTTGGTTTGAATCCATGTGAATTTGTCAATATTTTAATTTTGAACTAAATTTCAATCTTTGCAAACTATTTAAAATCGTTAAACTGCTTACCAAAAAATTGAACATAAATTAATTTAAATTTTATCCGACTCAATTATAGCTAAATATCCCAATTAAAAAATACATCCACATAAGACGTAACCCAATTAAACTCAATACACAAATAGATAATTATTTTTATAGAGAGAACGAATCATGTGTTACAACTTACAAGTACATATGTTACACCAATTAGTATAAACTAAGAAATTAAAATATTTATAGCATTTTTTTTTTTGCATTATAATTATTAGAATTATAGAACTTTAATTAATTTGTAATACTTTTAATAATATTATTTATGTTTTAATGTAAAAATATTATGAGTTGACTTATTCAATATAGTTTATATTTTTCTTTACTACATCGTAATTTTAAATTGAACCAAACCCAAAAAAGTGAATTGAATTGGATTTTGATTATTTGATTTAGATATTGAAATTGTTTAATTTGGTTTGAAAATTTATTTCAAACCTTCAAAATCGAACCGTGTTCACCCTTAATTTGTATTGGTTGAATAAATATAAGCATTTAGGAGTGTGAAAAATATATTAATAATGCATATTATTTTATATATAATAAAATATTAAAACCAGCAGTTTCAATGGATGTAAATATATTATAGTAATTGGATTGGAATTGAAATTTGAGTTCCAAGTGGATGAATAATGTTTTCCAACTAGCAATCGATAATCATTGGCTCTGATACCAATTAACATAATAAGGGAAAAAAATGCTCGACAAATTTCAATATATTAATAATCAATAGTTTACGTAATTTTATTTGTATTTAACTCTGGTAAAAAAAAAATTAACAAGACTAGAAAGTTTTTAATTTTAACCTAATTATTATGAAAAAAGAAATTAATCATATACCCCAAAACCCATCAAAATAAATCTCATTATATTTCTTCTTCTTTTTTTTTTTTTTAAAAAATAATAATAAATAAGATAAGCATATAATTTTGAAATGTTTTCACTACCATGCTTCATCCTATCAATTCTACAGTTGACTCAGTAGTTAACTAACCTGCATTTTGCATCATTTTAATACGCTAACATAACTACACATGTAATAAACAAAATTTCAATTACAAGTGAATCACAAACAAGTCATCAATATTACCTTTTTAATTCACTGCATGTAGGAAAGTTACTACACCCACAGGATACACACAAGTACAGGAATGGCTATTAAGGTTTTCGAAATAGAGTCGGAAAGATTCAGGCACCTGGGTCATACTGCTGCTTTCAAATAATCAGACAGGCTTTATTTAGTTGAAGTTTTAGTAGCTTCACCATGGAAGACCTCCAAACAAAATATGCAAACTAGAAAATGATCAAACCACTGACAAGAAGAGTACAGAGTTTCTTGACGAAGAACATAAACATTGATTATGACTTTATTTCTTGCATTATGATGTGTAGATTCCTCCAGATAGCTAAATGGGGATCATTCACGACCATGCTTAAAAAGGATCTGGTTGGCTGACAATGAAACGGGAAGTCCAATTACCAGAGAATTCGAATAAAGTAAGAACATAAGATGCAAATTAAAATTAATGAAAGAGATACAGGAAGAAATTACCCAGAAAAAGATCTGAGGGCAGCTTTTTTCTTCATTAGGAGGCTTTCATTTTTTTCACTTTCTCACCTGTAACTTCAGCGTTTGATGCATTCTCAGAAGTGTCTAAGCGCAGGCTGTTTTTGGATTGATCCCCTTCAGAGAATATGCCAAGAGATTTTGATTCATGGGGAGAAGTGATTTGCATATTCTCAGAGCTTCCGAGAAAGTTCCCCGTTAACGAAGTTGCCTTCCTTTCATATGGAAGCTTGGCAGATACGGGCAATTCAGGTGCCTCGGCAGGTTTTCCTGAAAAGTCCAGAGGCCTATGGAAAAGCAAATGAGCCACGGTACGATCTATTGGATTAGTCTCAGTCTCAGTCTCTGCATCAGGCATTCTTGTAAACCTGTTAAAGCAATGAAGGAATAAGAAACATGGTTCCTTGACAAAATTATAAACTTATTCTTCAACGTCAACTTGAAGAAACAAAAAGAGTCAGAATCAGTCAATTATTATCAAACTCAGGCTGCCAAATCCTGAATTTGGTAATTATTAATTTTGAATTAACCATGTAATGAGTGCCGTCATACTGTGCTTCTATTGACAAATAAAGCAACCATAAATAATTTACACATGAAAGCAACTAATCTGGCTTTCAATGCATTGCTAAAGGCTTGTCTCTCAGTTTGGAGGCCAACGTCTAGTTCTTCAATGGAAGGGGGAAATAGCTCTTCCACAGCTGTTCCTACAAAACTATCTTTTCCCTCAGTTTCCTTCCATCTGAGCCCACACATTCGAGATCACACTTATCAAGTTCAAGTCACAATATCTGAATTTTGGCATCCAAGAGAAAACTATTTCCTTATAAGTAAAAAATGGCTAATTTTCAAAGTAAATTTATTCATTTTAATGGGCAGCATCATGAAATTCCCGCTGATAGAGACAGAAATTCAGATGACAGAAGTAACCAGGTGATGCAAATATTTCATTACAGAGGCTGCAGATCTCTCTTTTATATTCATCTCACAACACTAGCACCTATGGAAAGCAGTTCCACTGTGCAAGTATTTTATGCATTAAATGAAGAAAAATAAAGATTAGTCACCTTCTTTTAATGGTTTGATCAGCTAAAGCAGGTTCTCTACCTTAGCATGTTCAAACAAATATTCAGATGACAGTTTGGTCATTATTTTTCATACTAATTGAGAACTTGTTACTGCAGAACAGAATCATAAGGATGATGGTCTCGGCGCACATTCAAAGTCCTGAAACTTTCAGCATATCTATGCTTCCTCTTGATCCTGTCATATTCACTAATACCAAAATCATTCAATGCCAAATCTGCCATAGTCAGATATGAGTCATTGAAGGTAGTCAACTACCTCATATTTTTAGAGCCAGTTTGTTTCCCATAAAATAGTAAGAATGCATTTTGGAATAGTAGATTGATAGAGAATGTATGGTTAAAAATAAGGAAAAATTTTGAATTTGCGTGTAATATTATTTTATTGAAGAATGTGTGGTTGAAAAAAAGAGAGAGAAATGTATTTTAAGAAAAATGGATATCAAGCAAGGGCTTAGTTTTATATTCAATATTCCTCCTCAAATAAAATAAGTCAGTAAGGGGCAAATATGTTAACTTCATACAAAAGAATCAAAGATGAGTAAAAACTAAAAGAAGTTTAAGTGGCGTGCAATACTTAGTTCTAACAGGAATGAAATTGTACTAGGAAGTCCCAAGTCCGGCAGCTTAAAGTATATATTGCCATGTACTTTTTCTATACAAAAGAAGGTTTTTCTTTCTCTTTTGTTGGTTGAGACTACAAAATTTGTAGTAGCAATCCACGTCCAACCCCACCTCCACTTGGGACTTGAACTCCACCTGACCACTTGCAGGTGAGTTCACAAAAAATAAAACTGAAGAGAAAAGAAACACAACAGAAATCAACTATAAAATGACATTTTTATTTGTCAATGTGTTAAAAACAGTTAAAATAATAAAATAAAATGAAGAACATAGACCAGCACTATATACTTCCTATAATCATTGTTTGGAAATGATCCCAAAGTCATGATTCCCATATATGTTACTTACAGATATGACTACTGACAAATGCATTCCCTCGTATATAACCGCCGATTATCCTATTTATGATTTTTTTTTTTAAAATCCATTTTTTCTGTTTAACCGTGCACTCAATCTCTAACATTTGGTTATGGTTTAGAGAACATGAATAAAAGAGTGGCCATGATTGTCATTAAATTTAAGCATAAACTTTGGCTCCAGACTTCAGTCTCTACCTAAATAAGAGCATTTATTGAACATTCCTCTTTTGGTAAGTAACATGCAGTGTCATCTGTCTCTTCATCCTCAGTTTGTCTACTTGAGTTACAGCAAACAAGTCAAAATATACACTTCAAAGGAACTGCAAAAATGTAACTTTCAAGATCCATTTTCAACTATACGATACAATACTCAACATGATTAACCAGTGTTATAAAATGATTTTATAGTTTCAATTATTTTTCAAGGCATAACTTGATGCATTCATCTAAGAAGAGTACTGAAATTCAAATATACTAGATAATAACAGTAGAAATATCAGATTTCCACATGTCAGCAACCAGAAGGAATTCACAGCAGTTGATTATAAATCATTTAGCAAACCAATTACAAAATAAGTAACTTCAAAGAAATGAAATTATTTTCACTCATAACAGGTGAGTGTGAAAGACAAGCGAGGTAGGCAGACTTGTAAATCAAGCAGTGGTAATTTGCTGAAACATTGTCATCAAATCTTATAACAATCAGGATATATCACGGACAGGTAGTTTGGAAAATTCAAAAGATTGGAAACATATCATTTTCCATGCAAACTTTTTGGTTCTTTACTGTTTACATATTAAAATATTTCAGTAGTGTGTATTTCTGGAGCTGATACCTCATGGTAGTGAGATATATGAAAAAGAATATGGCTCTTCTCAATTTTTAGATGTGTACTATAAATTGCTCACTAACCTCTCAGAATTATTTCCTTCGTTTTTGCTGAGAACATTATCCTTGCTGCTTAGGTTGGAACTGCTTGCGTCAGTAGAATATTGCCTTTGTTTAGTACTTTGAGCTAGCCGATATAAGCTATCCCGGATGCAAAGTCTTATTTGGATGTCCAACTGCGAAGAATTTAATTATTGGATACGAATTGTTCTAACTGCATTAACAATTTTTAGTCAGGAAAATATCTACCAGCAAATATGTTACTAACTTTGTCAATGGTTTCTTGAAGCCGGTGAAGTATTGAGCCCTCCAATGAACAGTCATCAATGACTTCATTATTGACCGTACTAGAATTATCCTGTTCTACGGGTGAGTTTGGATCAAGTGAAGCAAAAGTGTTAATATTGTCATCAACTTCAACGTTCCCTCCTTCCATGGCAGAATTTTCGATTATTGAAACCTGATTATCAAATTGCTGCTGCTGCTTCTGAATTGCAATTATTGCTCTCATTTGCTGCCGCCTCCTCAACTTCTCAATTTTTTCCTGAGGTGTCATTGATGGAGGTTTCACTGCAGCATTCACCGTCTTTTTTAAAGAATTTGCATTACCAGGAGAAACTTCATAGCCAGAGAACACTGGTTTATAATTTCCTTCCCCTGTATGAAATTGAGGCAAGACAGATAAGGTTGGACACTGATTCACCATATTGCCATACACAGGAGAAGCCGAAACTGGACCAGAGGAATGTTTGTGCTTCAAAGGTTCTGGCCTTTGAAGCTGACTAGGTACCAAAGCTAGATGTTGATTGAGCATTGATGGTGCATACTGCATGTGGAATTGTTGTAATGGATTCCTAGATGACCATGTACTGCACAAATCATGCAGCTGCCTGATTTTATTCTTCTCCAAATTCGGACCCTTCAACACTCTCTTTTTCCTATAACCCTGAACACATCAAAAACAGCTAGAGCGTCACTTTGATATTCAAAATAAGAAAATTGAAAGATACAAATAAAGTACCAAGATCTACGACCAAAAAAGGGAGGGGGAAGAGCCATCTGGTTATGAGACAGACTTTGTTGTGAAGTTTTTAATCTTGTAAGAATTAGTTAGGGTGAGATGGTGTAAAAGATTTTTATTATTGTTTTATTACAGTTCAATATTGTCATATGAGCCCGATGTCTTGAGTTCCACTTGATACTATTTTATTGGTCAAAACTCGTGCTTATTCTATGTACCAAATATAATTGTTTACGTTATTTCTTTGACAGAAGATTTTGTAATGATTTTATTCCAGTATAAACTATTCTGAAATTTAAGTATAATTAACATGCTATAGACATATAAATTCAAGTTTTTAAGGAGGAAATGCCCAATAAAGCTGACACAGTAAAAGTGAACTTATATTGCATGTGAAGCAACAACTACACATTAGTCCACCGAAAGAACAACAACATGAAGAGTTTACCCTCTAGAATTTACCATAGAGAAAATGGTAGTTACATTTTTCCCCATTTCTTCTGCTTCCACAGAGAAAGAGCAAATCAAGGTTCAGAAACACTTGAATATATAACAATTATGTCATTTTGTGACATATTGACAACTAGAGGTGGCAATCGAGCCGAGCGGCTCGTCGGCTCGTACTGTAGACGCTCACGGGCCTACTCGGGCTCGTCACGAGCCAAGCGGCTTGTGGCTCGCCTATTTTATTAAAAAAAAAATTTTTTTAAGGCTGATATAATTTTAAAAAAAAAAAAAAATTAAAACCGGACGAGCTGCGAGCCGAGCCGCTCGGCTCGCCTTGGGCGAGCTCGAGCGGCGAGCCGAGCTCGCCCAACGCCCACGAGCCGTGGCAACAAGCCACGAGCTCGGCTCGTGTTGGCATGGG
>CAIGRS010325607.1:0-17269 GCA_903798395.1 Fraxinus floribunda | reverse complement strand
AAATTATCAATTATATCTTGACGATTTCGAGAGCCTTGTGAAAACTCGATTGTAAGGATATGTGCTCCTTGTTGTAAGTCACTTAAGGGTAGGTGCTCTTTATTGTAAGTCACATAAGGGTAAGTGCTCCTTATTGTAAGTCACTTAAGGATTGGTACTCCTTGTTGTAAGTTACCACTATAGTGCAATTTGGCCTTACTCGTGACGGAGAGTTTGATAACGGGGACACATAACACATTGTGTATCGAACCCCATTAAATTGGTTTGTTATCTTTATATTATTGCACTTTACTTTACATTTACATTGTGCTATATTTGCTTAAGTGACAATACTTGAATTGAGTTATCGAACTTGCATAATTATCTATTTTATTACACTTTGCATTTAGTTCTTGTGTATTGAATAGTTTTTAGATTAATTGTCGAAAAAATTTCAAAAACCATTGCTTAAGTGACAATACTTGAATTGAGTTATCGAACTTGCATATTTATCTATTTTATTACACTTTACATTTGGTTCTTGTGTATTCAATAGTTTTGAGATTAATTGTCGAAAAAGTTTTAAAAATAAATTCACCCCTTCTTGGTTAGTTATTCTTGGGCTAACATATTCTTGGGATACTCAAACAATAGTCGTGTTTATTGGGTGTACAATAATCGCACACGTATTGTTATGGAATCTATTAATGTGGTGGTTGATGTGCTTGTAGTGAGGTGGAGATTGGCGAAGATTGTGTGGAGCTGGAACGTTTGAGTATTGATCCAGTCGAAGTAACTGAACCAAAGGACACTTTGGTTCTAGATCTCCTACGCACATCAAATGAGTCAGTTGCTTCAACTAAGGAGTCTACTTCTGATAACGAAGCTAAACCACCTAAAGAACCTTCTTCCAAAGTTAAATTGAACCACCCTAAGAATAATATTATTAGAGATTTAGAAGAAGGCATGAGACTTTGCAAGAGAGTTTTAAACAACTTGTATCTCAGACTGAACCAAAGAAGGTAGAAGAAGCCTTTAGGGATGAATGTTAGGTAAATGCTATGCATGAAGAATTGAATCAGTTTGTGAGAAACAAAGTATGAGATTTAGTTCCTAGGCTTCATGATTGCAATGTTATAAGTACAAGTGGATATTCAAGAATAAAATTGATGATTAAGGTACCATAACTAGGAATAAGGCTTGATTAGTTACCCAAAGATACACTCAGGTTGAGGGTGTTGATTTTGATGAAACGTTTGCCCCGTTAGCTAGGCTTGAATCCATTAGAATCCTATTAGATGTTGCATGTACTTTAGGTTTCAAATTGTACCAAATGGATGTAAAGAGTGCCTTCATGAATGGAATTATTTGGGAAGAAGCCTATGTGGAACAATCTAAAGGGTTCATTGATCTGAAGTATCCTCACTATGCGTATCGATTGAATAAAGCCTTGTATGGGCTGAAACAAGCTCCTAGAGCCTGGTATTACCTCTTGGAACATGGTTTCACAATAGGCGGTGCTGACAGGACCTTGTTTATAAGATGAATTAAGGATACCATTACCATAGCTCAGATCTGTGTGGATGACATCGTCTTTGGTTCTCTTGTTGATTCTCTTGCGCACGAGTTCGCTAAGTGTATGAAACAAAAATTTGAGATTAGCATGATTGGAAAACCAACATACTTTCTTGGTCTTCAAGTCAAGCATACTGATGAGGAATTATTCATATCTCAATCAAAATACGCCAAGAATCTCGTCAAACGTTTTGGACTAGACAACAAGAAAAATACTGAACCCCCATGAACACAAGTGTTAAGTTAGGTCTCGATCCCACTGGTACCAGTGTTGATCAAACACTGTATAGAAGTATGATAGGTAGCTTACTCTACCTCACTGCTAGTATACTTGACATTGCTTTTATTGTTGGAGTTTGTGCACATTTTCAGGTTAATCCCTAGGAATCACACCTGAGCATTGTACGACGTATTATTAGATATGTCAATAACACTGTTGATCATAGGGTCCTGTACTCTTAGGATTTTACCATTGATCTTGCTGGCTATTTCGAGGCTAATTGGGTTGGAAATGCCGATGATAGAAAAAAGTACTTTTGGAGGTTGTTTTTATGTTGGTGCTAATCACGTTGCTTGGATGAGTAAGAAACAAAATTGTATCTCATTATCTATAGCAGAGGCCGAGTATATTGTAGCAGAAAGTTGCTGCACTCAGCATTTTTGGATGAAGCGAATGTTGAGTGACTATGGGATTGAACATGGGACTATGACTGTATTTTGTGATAATAATAGTACTATTAATATTTTGAAAAATCCTGTTCAATACTCTTAAACTAAACATATTGATATTATGCATCATTTTATTCGGGAGCTTGTGGAAACTTAAAATGGTTACTCTTGAACATATTTCCACTGAAAACCAATTAGCTGACTTATTCACTAAATCGTTGGATGGGCTTAAGTTCGGATATCTTAAAACTGCTATTGGTATTTGTGTGCCTTATTAACTGAGTATAATTGATGCATGCTCGTATTCTACTATTTTGTGACATTGGGTAATGCATGTATCATGTTTATTTACTTATTTGTTCTCATGCATTTTTTTACTTTCTGTTCTTTATGTTTTGTTTGTGTGATTTTTTTTTGTTTTATATGCTCAGTACATTCATGTTTGAATCTAAAACAAGAACAAACAAAAACAATTTTTTCATAGTTATGATTTTAGATTTTTTTTTGAAAAGAAAAAAGAAGGTTGATGCAGGAAATTATTTTCCAGCATGATATATAATACACTTGATTTTGTAGGTCGTGATCAAGTATGAGTCTATTTAGTGAGCTGTAATATAATTTCCATTGCTAGCTTAGGATACTTTTGGAGTATTTAATATAGATCTCTTCATATACCATCTGCACTACACACACTATAACCTTGATAGTGGGACTCTACCGTGTGTGTGAAATTTGGGATGACAGTCACATGTTAGTAGGGTGTCTTTGAACATGAATTGACCATCTTATTTAGACCCAAGCTCGAGATTATCCCTACAATAATGAGTGATTATATGAAAAAAAAAAAACAATTAAAGGAGCTCAATATCTAAAGCTACTTTTCGAAGCATACTTGACTTGAGTAATTAATCTTGCGGGGTTTCACATAACCTGGTGCCTATGGTCAACTGACTTGGGTTAACCAGCATAACACTCGTTACAGGGGGTCATGTTAGACGAAAAAAATATATTTGAGCATTCTTAGTTATTGTTGTGATATAAAGATAGGTTTTTTTTTTTTTTTTTTTATGATAAAAGTTAGGGAGAGAAAATACATTTTCTATAAAAATGAGCTTTCATATGTAGGTTCTAATGTGCTTTACTGGTTTGACTTTCATAAGTAGAAGGATATACTTATTAGTAGTGATGTTTTTCAAGTCCTTTCCTACAAAGTTAAGGCTTGAAGTCCTACTGTCAGAGGATTAGTGACACTTAACACATATGTGTCACTTATATCATTTACTCCATGGGTAATTTGAGTTGGTTTTGTGGAAAAGTTTATTGTTCATTGCTTATATTTCTGACTGCTTACACCTACTCTATCCACTTACTCCCTTTTTCTCTCAATCTTTTTCTTCCTCTCTTTTCAACTTGATTTGATCTTCATACACTTGTTGTGGAGCCAATGGTGCAAGAGTAATAGATTTCCCATCCTTAGTAAAGCTGTACCTATTTTTGTACCCGTCATGAATCACTTTCCTATCATATTGCCATGATCTCCTCAACAAAATATGTCCGCATGAATATGAATGACATCACACATCACTTTTTCATGATACTTCCCAATTGAGAAACTCACCTACACTCTCATATTCACATTAAACTCTCCACATTCATTCAACCATTGCAATTTGTAAGGCCTGCGATATTTTAGCACAGTTAATCCCAATTTTCCAACAAGTGTTGTGCTAGCCACATTGTTACAACTACCTCATCAATATGCATACTACACACCTTGTTGTTAACATGATATCTTGTATGAAATATGTTCTCCCTTTGTTGCTCCAAGTCATCCACTTTGATTTGAGTGCTAAGAGCTCGCCGTGTGACCAATAGCTCTCCTATGCATACTCTACTTCATCACTATTGCTAGCATCTTGCAATTCTAGCATGTCATCATATTCACCCTCACTCACCACTTTCCCATTATCAGGCAAGATCATTGCCTTTTGTTTAGACATTGAGAAGTAAAGTGTCCCAATCCCAAGTACTTAAAGTACTTGATATCCCGATTCCTAGATGGTCGGGAATCCACCTTAGGTGTAGCTTTGCTAATAACTTCCTCTTTTTCCTTCGGTAGCTCAGTCCTACTTTTTGAAATAGCCCTATCAACTTTATTGTTATCCCACTTCGATTTTCAAGAAGAGTTAGAACCCGATGAATAACTAGTTGTTTCCTTCCTCTTCAATTGCCTTTCCATATTCATACCTACAGGTAGCATGTCTTTCAATTCCACATAATGTTGCAACTCAACCACATTAGCTATATCCCTATTCAAACCACTGAAAACTGGGCTTTGGTGGCCTCCCTATTCTCTTCAATATTTGCTCTAATAATCGCAATATTCATCTCCTTGTGATAATCATCCTCACTCCTAGAACCTTGGTCGAAGTTTTGAAATTTTTGAAGAAGCTCCCGATAATAATGATTAGACACGAACCTTTTCCTCTATGACAACCTTCAATTCTTCCCATATATTTATCGGACTTTCACCGTTTCGCCTTCTAGATGTTACTACTTGATCCCACCAAATGAGAACATAATCTGTAAATTCAAGTACCGCAATCTTTACTTTTTTTTTTCCTCAAAGGAGTTGTGGCAATCAAATATCAACTTCACTTTCTTTTTCCACTTCAAGTATGCTTTCGATCAATCATTCCTTTGAATGAAGGAATTGTCATCTTGATATTATCCATACTTTTATCAACACATCCTCCAATAGGATCTTTTATCCCTTCTTTTATGTATAACTCATCTATCCCTATTCTTCCTAACTCAGCATCCATCAATGCATCCTCATTAATATCACTATCCGATTTCCATTCTCCAGCATAATCCTCTCTATGATCCCCCTTCCTTTCCTCCTTGCGTTAGGGATTTCTCTAAATTGTTCTTTACGTATGTTAGCAAGCAATGTATCTTGCCTATCCAATCTGTCTCTCACATCTTCAAACAACCTTTCGAACCATCGTATTCCTCATCTGACATGTTGACTTGATTATTCTTCCCTCTTGAAGTAGAACCATCTATGTCAGATATCCTAAATCTAGTTTGATATTTGCCTCACATGTGTACACTCGTGTATCACTCGACTTGATTTATTCCCTCTTTTAGTCTCACCATTTTGCCTTTTTTTCACTTAATACTTTCTTGCAAGTGCTTCAAAGAATTAATTCGATTTCAGTCAAATTTAACCATTGTGGATCCCAAATAAAGAATTGAGTAAGGAAAATGATCTATAAGAACTCAAGTAGGTAGGAATTTGAACTTGAATGAAACGCTAAGGATGAATTTCTTGAATTCAGATTGGATACTTTTGAATTTGAATTTTTTTGACTACAAAATGAACTTGTATGATGCTAGCAATTTTTTTTTTTGAATTTTCATTTTTTTTTGCTCAAAAATTCAAGTAGATACTAGTAGAACAAAAACTGATTTGGATGCTAGATTAGTACAAAAATAAGTTTTGAATTTTTTTGGTATTTTACGGATTGGAGAATAAAAAAATAAAGAACGCAAAGAATAAGAAGAATAGAGAACAAGATACTCAAATAAAAAAAGAAAAATAAATAAATAAATAGGATATAAATTTGATTTTTGGAGCCTTGCTCTAATACCAACTGGTGCGAACGCCACAATAGCTTGACCCATGATCACAAAACTTATTAACCTTACTTGAATTTGTAGAACGCCACAAGAATTTAATTCTTGATAAGTTAAAAATTCATTTAATGAAAATCGAGAAGAAAGCAAATTTGCTTTGCAATAATCTCTCAATGACAGTAATGCTCCGAAAATTTTAGAATAAAGTTTTATTTGTTTTATATAATATAGTTTTATTATTTTAAAAAGTTGAGGGACTAAAGTAATATATATATTAACTTTAAATTTTGGGCTAAATATTTAGATATTGTTAAAGCGACGAAAAGTATATCAATATGGGTCTCGTTGTATAGCTCGTAATTACTTATGTAAATTAGGTTCGAGAAAAAGTTAATTCGGATAAGTTAGTCTCAAGATATTGAAATTCAAAGAAATTGTAATTTATTTATTTATCTATTTCTAAATCAAAGTAAATTGGGATGAGGATAGTCACGTGAATGGATGTGAAATAAATTTTTTTTTTTTTTTAAGAAATCTATTTAAAGTCGAGTTTCCATCACTATCACATATTAGGATTAGAACCACCTTTTCATTGTGATAGGTATTTTTGTACATATGTTATCTTGTGATTTGTTTGCTAAAAATTCAATTCTTATCAAATTTAATAAATACGATTTTTCATGCAAATTGTACCATGAGTCAACCACTATATTTTTCAACTATAAATAGTGATTGTCCCACAATTCACCATCAAATAAATCTTGCACTGCAACTTTCATATAAATCAGCTGCATATTTCTAGTATATTTTTTTTTTTCAAAAAGCTCGTTTGATCAATCAGGTAAGATACATTTGTGCAAGTTGATGTTTCCGTATACTTTTATGTTCAATAATTTATTCATTAATTTCCAGTGGACCTTCGGGTTCGACCTAACGAAATGTGAAATCCTTCGGGAATTCAAAATGAGAAATGATGGGTATTTCGTTTGGTTACCGATATGCTCCACCAAATGAGAAAGGTGTTTTTTTTTTTAAAAAAAATAATCACTCTTACAAATTTTCACAGGCTAGTTCAGGTCGATTAGAACTGTGGTGGAATAGTGCAGCGGACTGCCAAGGGATTTCAACATACGAAAATATTAAGTTTTACTGCCTTTAAATTTAGTAGCTTGTTTTGTTCAATAACATTAATATTTTTTTTTTTTTAAAAAATTTTTTTGTTTTTCTTTTTTAATAAAAAAAAATTAAATATTTTTTTTTTTTTTTTTTTTTTTTTGTAACACCTCAAGATGTATGAAAATTGGGGTGTTACAATATCTGTGTGTTTCACAATGAATGGAATGAGTCCTAATTATAGAGAACCCATAAAACCTAGCTAAAAATGGAATTTATGTTTTAAAGATATAAAAAATATACCATACAAGAGTTTTAACTAAAATAGAAGATTATGCGAAAGTTGGATATATCGCGTCTGAAAATACACTATGCAACCGCATAGTGTAAATATATACGGTTGCATAGATCACTTGTTGCCCTCCTCTACAGTCTCGGTAAAGGGCATGCGGCATGCCTTAGGTAAATATGCGGTCGCATAGTCACTTTGTCTGGCTTCCTCGTCCGCTACTTATACTAAGTGATCCATCTGGTTTCTTCTTCCAAACCCTACATGAAACTAGTTCATTTGCTTGTTGTGATCAATGTTCCGTCCATCATAGCTTGAGCAAACAATCTAATAGCCTCCTTGACTCGCTTCGATCGCGACCTAGTCATCGGTTCGCCTTCAACGATCAATGGATCCTTGCCCGGACTTGCTCTCGTATCATGGATCACATCACACGCATTCTTCCGTTAAAATATTTATACACGTAACCTAAAATTTTTTCATACTTTTTAGTCACACATTTTTCAAAAAACTAGTATTACAAAATTCACTTCTCCTGCTGAATAACTTCTTAACTATGCAATGGAAGACACAGAACAATTGTAAATTTTCATGTCATAAGAACAAAAATACATTGAAACTCTCCTGAAGTTCCAAGAACTTGAGGCAGTTTCTTGACAGTCACCCCACATGGCTATCTCAATGGGTAAGTTTGTACCCATTGGCTATGCAGAGGTAGCTTGAGAATGGTGATGGTATTACAAATAGGGTAGGAATAATTTATTAATGTAGTAGTAGGATTTTATTTTTGTTTACATTAGAACTTTCTATTTCTTTAGGTTCGTGATCACTTGTTCTTTTAGGCTTGAATTAATTATCTTCTTGAAGTTAAGATTATGATATTATTTTGACCATTATACACTTTTCAGTAGCCGGATTCAATACATTCAAGTTTTGTATGAACATTTGCTTCACAATTGGATCACTGAGGCACAATCTCACAAGGATCATGCGACAAATTAGCGAAGATTTGGAGAGCCTCGTAACTAAAGATTGATTGTGCAGCTATAAGTAAAATTTGGGGGACCAACTTGCTCATTTTCAAAAACTTTAAGGATCAACTTGCTATTAAGGCAATAGGTTGAGGACAATGGTTCAAATTATTCCTCATATATTTCAAAAATTATTACAAGAAAACATCTTTTGTTAAGTATATACATATATAGGAATGTAAATGAGTTGAGCCGAGCATAGCGAGCCGAAAGTCTCCGCTCAATCAAGGTTTGGGAAAAAAATGGTTCATGCTTTCTTAGTTCGAGCCAAGCCAAAATTTGACAGAAAAATCAAGGCTCGACTCAAGTGTTCGGCTCAAGCCTTGTCGAGCCAAGCCACATTTGCCCGAGCCAATTCGTTTTTTTATTCATGAAATTTAGAAGTTTTTTTTTTTATTTTAAAAATATCTATTTGCAGGTAACATTACATGCTGCCTACATTATGCTTTGCTGCCTGTGCATAATGCAGGCTGTGTACAAGTAGGCAGCTAAAAGAAAGGGACATGATGCAGGCAACTGCGTACAAACAGGTAGCTAAAATACACATGCCAAAAATATATACCATGTCACGGACCGGCTCAAGCTCGGGCCTTTTTCGGGCCAAGCCATGGGCTGTCTGAGAATGAGCCTAATTGACATCTCTAATTATATATAACAAAAATATTTTTTTAGTCGATTATGTAACTAAGAAAAACAATAAAAAAGTATAAGTCACTTGTTGTAAATATTCAATGTTGATCAAGTGCATTGAGGTTTTGTCACGATAACAGTTAACATAATAGTTGAATGATACAAATTTTTTTTAAAAGTTATCCATTATGTTGCCTACTCAATCATTTAGTGTGTATGAAACGTGCCTTCAAGTTTATGGCAGGAAACAATGGAAATGATCAATTACTGTGTAACAAATATGCCCAGATTCTGGAGCATCACTAGAGTGCAGTTGCTCATCATCCTCTTCCTACCTATATGTTTCAATTATCTTCATGGCTGATAAGTACATTTTTATGCACTTATTAAGGCCATATTAGTAAGTTTTTGTGTCGTATTAGTATTTGATTTTACTAAGCTTAAGTTAATTTTAGCTTATTTCAGTTTGGATCCGTTTCTAAACAATTGGAAAAGAAAGAAGGATCAATTGGCCAATGGATGGACATTTGGGGACTAATATGCATTTGAGTAAAGGTTGAAACACTTAGATTGAAGTAATTTGACGTGTAGGACCAAAATGAAAGAAAAAATGAAAAAAATGGTTGAAAGGAAAATTCACAAAATTTTTATAACTGGGTGACTACCAAATTATATTGACAGCGGCTAATTTTTATGCATGGGCGGCCTTCCTATTTTTTACTGGGCGCCCGCCCAGATCAAATCGGGGAAAATTTTCTGATTTTCTAATTTGAATACAACTCTTATGAAAACGAATCTTGGACGCCTTTTAAAACTTTAGGGCCGTCCAAAAGTAAGAGAAACGCATTACAACATGTTTTCAAGATCTTTTGGAACAAAGAACAAGCGAAGAACATGAAGATCGAGGCCAAGAACACGAGAATAAATTCAAGAATTATATTAGGTGATGTCAATTCTTCAATATTCTTTGTGCTTTTTCTTCATAACATGCTAGGCTAGATTTATTTGTATTGGAAAAACGATCAACTATGTAATATGATTTTTATTTCTTAGTTTTACATTCTTGACGATAAAAAACACGTTTTGGATATTTGAATGATTTATATGATCTTATTTTCTCCATAATTAAACACGTGCATTAACACACTCACACAACCGATAAAGTACGTAAGCTTTCTTCCTTTTATACAAGCTGTATATATTTAACATATCCCACTGATAGGGAATATAAATATATCGCTATGCCTTATGTGAATCTTTAAGTGTTCATAAAAACTCTTGCATTTTTGTATGTTCGTATCCGTCATAGATATATAGTTGGGTCATATATGAGAATATGTTTGAGATTACTTGAGAGAGAGTGTTGAATAATTTAGGAACATTAATTCATCAATATTTCACCATGTTGTCAAAATGTAGATTTAGTTTAAAAATAATTATTACATAGAGATTCGTGATCCTAGCACATTTATCATAAATTCAAACACTCCAACTTACATTTAACATCTTTTGCATTTAATTTAGTTAAATCATTTTTACCCACATACTTAACATTGTTTTAGTTATAATATCATTACAACAAAACGTCACATTATTCTAGTTTCGATTAAGGTTAAGATAATAAGAATTGAACTAATCAATTTTTGTGGAATGATACTCGAACTCAAAAAGTTCATTTTATTACTTATTAACGAACCATACACTTGCGGTGGTTTTAATTCGAAATATATTTTCGTGAACAGGTTTTTGGTGCCGCTGCCGGGGATTGAGTTTTAGTTTGATTTTAATTACCTTGACACTAATTCGAATTTCTACCTATATTCTTGTATTATTATTTTCTTTCCATTTTTTTTCTTTTCTCTCTCTCTCTCTCTCTTTTCAGGATATATAGAATAACAAAAAATAGGCTTGATAAAAGATGACTGTGGTTGATTTCAACAAAATGCTCATATATGACTTTATCATAAGACAACAAAAATTGAAAGCTCAAGAAATTAGTGTGGAAGATTTCATTATAAGACAACGACTACGAGATATAAAAGCAGAATGTGAACTTAATGAAAATGTTCTGGGTGACTTACCCATTGCATTATTTCTCTCACCACAATTTATTGTGGGTAATTTGCCCATGGGATTATTTTTTCTACTAGTTATTTGTGGACATCAATTAAGAGAATCACGTCAACTAGACTTCTTACAAATAAAGAGGAGAAGACTCTTCATGAAGAGGTCACTATTTCATTGCCAAAAGTTTTGAACACGAACGTTGAACTTGAACAAATTTCATTTAAAGAAGATGAGCATAAAAAGATCGAGAAATTAATCATAACGGGCGAAAAAGAACTTGTAACATTCAAAGAAGAAGAAATCATCGACTTCATCGTTTTCTCAATAATGAACTTTGTGAGTAAACATTATGAGGAGATTGGAGTATACATTGTTGAGTTTGAAACGAATGATGAGGAGAAGTCATACTACTTGGAGAAGGACAAGATTAAAATTTGTAAGAAATTTACAATATGAAACAAAGTCAAATTAAGCAAGCAGGACCTCCAAAGCCATATTCAAAGTACCATGAAACTAGGGAAAAAGTCGAGCTCTAGACTTTAAATTAAGTGCTTAATGAGAGGCATTCTATTTTCCTATCACTTACCTCTTATTTTGATCAAGTATTGCATTGCAAGTAGATTTTAGTGATTGCATTTGTAGTTTAAGGCCATATTTAGGAACTCATACATTTAAATGGTTTGTTTTAAACACATTTTAGCTAGTATTTCAAAACTTGTATTAGTAACTTAGGCATGTTTACTTATTGCTTTCAATTTACTTAGGCTCATCGATAACATCCTATCATTCTATTGAGCTTACATTGATGTGATATGCGTTCTTAAGGTTGAACCTAAATTTCAATCTTCTTAATGTTAGAAGATATTTTTCTTTGTGTGAATACATTACAAATATTTAAATCTTATTTGCTATCATTAATATTTATTTTGAATTCTTGAAACGGGAAATTGAAGCCTAGCAACAAAGATAGGTGATGGTTGTCATGATGTCTACCAACCGAACTAGATTGATCCTTCTACTTATATGTATCTACCCCCGGGAGTTTCTAATCTTTTACTCCTTTATTTTGTTTATTTATTTTTACGTTGGGGATAATGTAATATNGGGGGGGGGGGGGGGGGGTGAGTATTTGGAGAATTAGGATATTTATTGCTTACTTTTCAAATGCTTATCGTGTTTGTAAAAAAAAAATGAATAAAAAAAAAATTAGTGTCTAGTATAGCGTTAAATGACTTGCCGCCTATGATGATATTTGTTTAAACTGAGTATAACTTTAGCTAGAATTAGACAACATTGTATCTTATGCTTTTACATGAGTACTTATTCATGTTAGACTCGTTTACTTGAGTACACAGCCATCATTGATTTATCACTTATGTTGGAGCATGACTTGATTAAGTGGATCTAATGGTTGACGTGTTGACCTAAGTTTGAATAAATCTCCAGATTAATTATATAGAAACTAAATTTCTAAAAAGAAGTTTGGGGGTGAGAAGGTTAGTGCTTGTATTCATAAAAGTTTGATGGTTTGAAGTTCTTGGATTAGATCTTTGGTTGAAGGAGTTTGAGTTAAGAAGTTTAGAACGAGCACTAACCAATGTTAAAATTCGAATCCTATGTCAAAAAAAAGTGTAATACATCTTACACTTCTCTCTGTAGCCTTTATGATTCGAGTTATTAAGCATGTTGGGGGTATTTAAAACCTGGCACCCTATGGTTATCTAACTTGTGAGCCATCGGCCTAAAGCTCGTTACATGGGTCAATTAAAAAGCTTAATGGAGAGAAGTCTTGCACATAAGATGTCAAGAAAAAAAGAGTAGCAACCAAAATATATTCATTGCGAAAGAAAGAAAAAGAGATTTAGATTATCAAAAGTGAGATGTGCCTTGTAAAGACTTCAAGATTTGAACTCTGAAAACTGACAGTGTGATTTTGAGAAATACTAACCATTTTCCTTGAAGAGATATAATTATCTAATTATGATCACTTTGTGTAGAAAAATGCATTTTAATGATTATTAGAAACTCCACATGTGTGAAAATACCTTGGGATTGGAGAAAATAGCATAATGAGTTATTTTGCACGAGAGGTGTGAGGAAAAACTGACCACAAACAAATTGAGATTATGATTAAATTAACAACACTAAATTGGTTGTGTTCTCGTATGGGTGTGAGTTCAATATTGGCTAATCACACACAAGCTAAGTCGAGCATCGGAGAAGTAAAAATTTATTTTTGATATTGCTTGGATCTTTCTAAAGTGTTATTTAAATTCGAACTTGAGGCATATAGTAAGCTGTTTAACGTTGAATTTGTTACTGGAGATTTGTTTAGGTTAGTGATATGGTTTATTTCCTAAATTTTGTTGTGTTTTGTTTTGTTCGAGGACGAACAAAAGTTTTAGTTTGGGGGTAACGGCCTCTTCGCATGTTTCACCATTGTCATGAGTCTGGAGGTTCTTAAACTTCTGTAGACCACCAGCATCATCAATTATCTGAGCAAAGATATTCACATCGTTGGTGTTATCTTAGTTATTCTCAGCTTCTCCAACCTTCAGAATGGTCTCAAAGCTTGCCAAGCAGTTCTTGATGATATCTACTTGGTCGGAACTAACTAGATGATCGTACAATCGCTTTATAGAACCCCTCATGCACCAAAAACTTGCCACCAAGATGAAGCATTAATACTCAAACCTAAATGTACAATAAGTTACGAGAATATGACAATATCCATGAAAAGATTACTTAATTTGCTCATAATTAGTTTCCATGGTGATGGCATAAATGCACATGGTCTTTGCACTAAAAATCAGCATTTTGAGATAGTTGGAGAAGAGGTGAAATAATACCAGCCTCAATCACAGCCTGTGTGATGACAAACAGAAATATAAGTATAAATGTCAAATATCAAATTCATCAAAACAAAAGTAGTAATACATAATAAAACTTGTGAAAGATGGCAAGAGAAAAATCAATAATCTTGATGCTTAAATCAGTAATTGACTAGTGGAAACTAAGCCCCTTTGGTGGAGATTAAAATAAAATTTTTAGAAGATTTAATAAAAGTTAATGAATTATCTGATTGGAAAGTTGTGGATTTAATAAAATATATTGTTAAAATTAATTATTGATTTTGACTTTGATAAAAATCTGCATTATAATCCCTACTAAACAGTGGCTAAAAAATATCTTTAGCATCATTCCTCCCCCTTCTCCAATTGAAACGAATAAAAAAAGGGCTACTTATCTGAATGCATTAATTATTGTTTTCACAATTTTAAAAGTTTTAAACTTCCACAATAAATATTGATTTATTTTCAATTTTTCTTTTCTTTTATTTTCAATTTTATTATGTTTTAATTTTAGAGTAAATACAAAATTAAAACACCTTAATTTTATAGTGTAACTTATATTTGTGGATTAATTATGGGGGTTGGATTTTACCTATAAAAGGGAGATGATATTTATTTGTTAGAAAGAAAACATGGAAAACACAGCTTGATACAATTTTTCTCGTTCTCTATCTCCTCGTGGTCGTGTACATAGAAGGAGAACCGACTACAAGCCATTTGTATTTTGTCTTGGAGGTGTGTAGAGTTAACACTAATTGCATGAAGAGAAGACAATACGACTTTAGGGCATCGTCCTTGATGTGACTTCCTAATACTTGCTTTCTATCTCTCCGCTTATATTTATGATTATAGTTGAATTATATTTATTAATATGATTGTGTTAATTATAATTTATCTACAACGCTTACCCTACGTTTCAGGTTAAATATATAAATTGTTTTTTTCTTCAATCCTCATTTTGAATATTTTGACTTCTATTCTTTGTATTTACTTGAGTTCATTTCACCTATAATTTACCCCACTATACTTCTCAGTTTTTCTCCTTTATAGTATGATGACTTTGTTAGTGACCGTCATGACCAAACGAGAAAACCAGTCTCCATTTTCTAGTTAGCGGCAACCAATTGTAGTACCATGGCATTTCAAGTTTATATTGGCTAGTAATACTTATGCATTAACTTTATATTTTAAATTGTATATATGCATTTTGTGCATGATAAAATGAGTGTAGTTTATAATATTTTGTAATGTTGGGAATGTGTTGGTCCTTTATTGTGATATGAATTGGACTACCTCGTAAAGAGAGATAACTTGACCATTCACATCAACTTGATGACCCTGATGATTAAATTATAATCACGCACATATATGATGCTTATATATGAGTTAGGCATATATTGATGATTGATATAGTCTCAGTCAGTCTTAGTTGACTACAAATATCAATATTATATTGTGATTTATGGAGATTGAGACATTATTTGGTAATAAATTATTATATCCTAGGCGTATTTATAATTTCAGATTGATACCTCATATATTTTATTATTCTTAGTTGTAAACTGACTCTTGAAAAGTGTTAAAAAGTAATTGTAGACCTGTATGTGAAATACAAGAGCTGAAATAGATGCATATTCTCAATTGTGTTTGTCTCATGTGATATTGACATTTGGAATAGTTTAGAAGACCTTGCAGATGTGCAGTTGTGCAAGCGGAGAATAAGAACCTTGTGAATATATGATGCCAAATTATTGTTCAAGAGGGACATGAATAAATTGTGTCCATGATGGACATACATAATTCATCAAGAAGCCCATAAGGGAGATGCCTCCAGAAGTAACCCAACTTTTGTGATTAGAGATCCTATGAAGAAGGTTCAATGCGGTAGAAACAACCCGCATTGCATGATTCGTCCCTATTGTGATAGTGCTAATAAAGATATGACGTCAGGAAGAGTTAGCCATGAATGAGTATCGGGTCGAGAATACTCACGAGGTGCAGGTTGCACGTACCCTTGGAAGACTCACCTACATAAGAGTTGACATGAGGTCGTGGCTATAGGATTGGGCAATTCCCTAGAAATTCTTACTAGAATCAACATAAAAGTGTATGACTATTAACAACGCTACCCACTATGAACTAAACCTAAATCGATATTGTGTGTGGCAATTGAAATTTGACTAAAGGGATCTAAGTCAAAGCTTAGTCTATTATAGCTCCCTCAAATGTCTTCAATATTTCAATTTTTGGTAAAGTATGTCTCATGTTGTCTTGTATAATTTTCAAATAACATTGTTTTCATATTAGATATTTATCAAGTTTTGATAACCGTAGACGTGATGATTTGAAAAATAACTCTTATTGATCTCTTCGAGAATTACATAAATATCAGAGTATTATTTCGAGGATATCTTTTAGGTCATGGATATTCATTACACAACGAATATGCCCTATTAAAACTTTATTAGAAAAAATTCTTTGAGAAAAATTCAAATGAAGAAAAAAAAGTACATTATTCTTTTGAGTACGTTACAAAATTTTTCTCATTAAAAACATTGTCATGAAAACCCAATAGGGCAAAATCTTGGTCAAGGAAAAAAAGAACAATTTGTATTTATTCCATTCACAATACTATCACTTGAATTATATGCTTCAGGCTGTAATCGTATTTCAAGTTTCATGCCTTGTCAAGATATAAAGATACGGATTTGTGATTTCATCCACCAAAAACTCACTATGTTGAGAGTCACGCATTACATATTACGACTTTAGTTTTTTCATTTTCTTTTCGCATAAGTTTACACATTTAGATTTCCGAACTACAGGTCCAGAAACTTCAGGTTTTTATAATAAATTCGAATTTGATAAGATTGTGTCCTTTTATTTGGCCAATCATATCTTCGATCGATATGCATCAACAAATTTATTTCAATATCTTCGCCATTCATAATATGAAGAGGGACATCATGTACAAAATTATTATCGACAATGTTTTTCTTTTTTAATTAATTTCTTTCTCCATAATGATATAACTTATCGAGATATCTCAAGTTTCGTTATTTTATGTACTTGAACATCTTCTGGGTTTTTTCATTTTGATATATCTATGTACACCCCAAGAGTATATGTGAAATCTGATCCTTTGATTACCCGGAACAAGAACCGTGAAGTGGGAACGCCACAAAAGGATTGTGAAACCTTTTGATAAGTTCAAGTTAGAACTTTAAATACCAAGAATATGGAGGAATAAAAGTCTCAAATTTAATTTAATTATCTCAAATAATCAAAATCTTGTTTACAATAAATAATAATAGATCAAATTTATATGAAACTATGAAAAACTCTAATTTAACTAGATAATCTCGTGATTAATTCAAATAGATCACAAAAGATGCTAAAAAGATGGTATTTAAGTCAAACTA
>CAIGRS010325600.1:0-15256 GCA_903798395.1 Fraxinus floribunda | reverse complement strand
AATATATATTGAATTCAATGAATTAATGTCATTAAAGTAGACGGACAAAAAAATATACAGCGAAATCGGCGGTTTAAAACCGGACCAAACCGTTAGGTTTAGGTTTGAGTTTTTTTCAAACCGTTCAAAATGATTTGATTTAGGTTTGAATTTTTTCTCAAACCGATTTAAACAGTTTGATTTAAAAATTTGTCTAAAATCGAACCGCTTACACCCCTATTCCATCCCCCACCAAGTAGTGCTAATGTTTATACTTTTTGCAGTCGCTATTACTGTAACCACCACCAATGTTTTGGATTATTAAAATACTTTGTGCCTCGCCTATTTACTCTAGCCAAACCATATTGCATCAATCAAAACAAACCATTAAGTAAACAACCTTGACTAAAGAAAACATCAACCCTAAATATATGGATGAAAGTCCACAATGCTTGTCCAAATTCTTAAGACGTGTTCGGTAGAAATTAAAATTGGATTGAAATTAAAAAATTAGTCATTATTGTTGACTTTTATTAGACGAGTGTGACCCAATAATGACTATATTTTTAATTTTAATTGAATTTTAAGCATGATCGAACACGCCTTTAATATACAAATTGCATCACATCTTCATGTGAATAATGATGCTTGTATATAATGTAATTAGATAATGATTTACCTATAAAAAAGTGAGGTGGAATTTTTTTCGTTTATTATTATTTGGTTGAAGAAATTCTAACAATCATGTTATATTGCGTCATGTATATATAAATCATTACGTATATGCAACACTATTGTTTTCACATTATTCTTCGGCCACTAACTTCTATTTTATCATAAAGTATAAAATAAAAGTATAAAATTGTCCCACATACTCATTCAAGTTTATAAAAGATAAAGAAATACCAATAAATCAATTCACACCAACCAACCGGCAGAAATAATCATCATTAATCCATATCTAACCAAAGAATCCAACAAAAAATCATACTTAAATACGTAAACATATACGAATACTAACCAGTATAGTATACAGAAATGTGGTTCTTTGTTGAATCCATAAATCGATTCAGACAAAAAGAAAACATCTGTGTCATAGATTGTAACAAAATAGCAGTAGTGAGAGTAGGACCTGTCTCAGTATCAAGAAGTACTATCGTTACAGCTTGCCTCAAACCCCACCTCCACTTTCTTCAGTGTCATATTCTACATCACACAGGAATTCTGGTTTCACACAACTGTGCTCAAAGTCAAAATTAAAGGGAGAGATTATGTCTGATGGTAAGCCAGCGTTTCTAAGCGATGAATTATCAAAACGGACCTCAATTTTCGGTTTACGTTTGTGGGTTGTTGTTGGAATTTGCGTTGGTGCTGCAATTGTCATTTTTCTCTTTCTCATCTCTCTGTGGATCACCTCAAGGCGCAACAACAAGAAGAAGAAAACGTTGCTATTGACCAACAAAAATTCCAACATCCCTAAAGTCTCCAGAGAAATCCAAGAAATTCGGGTCGACCCTTCCCGGAACCCGGAAACCAACCCGAAGCTGCTCCTTCCTGCCCCGGGATCCACCTTACAGCTTCCTGAACCCGACCCAGTTGAGGACCAGAGAATCCATGTTGAGATTCGCAAGGGTCACCGGATTGCACACCCGGAAAAGGTCGGGCAGGGCTCTGGATCGGGCCATGGGAGTGGGGAGGCCCGACCCCTTGCAGAATCTGGGGCTGGAATGGCTGTGCCGGAGGTTTCGCATTTGGGATGGGGTCATTGGTACACTCTGAGGGAGCTTGAAGAGGCCACTGATGGATTTGCTAATGACAATGTAATTGGTGAAGGTGGCTATGGGATTGTTTATCATGGTCTCATGCAGGATAACACTAGAGTTGCTGTCAAAAATTTGCTCAATAACAGGTATTGTACTTCAAATTTATGCATATTGGTTAAGTTCATTCAAATATTACATGGAAAGACAAGTTATTTACTATGGTCGTGGTGAATTATGATGATAATCGGCTTACTTTAGATGCCTAGGTTGAATTTAATGTATTTTCTTGAACTGCAGTTGGACAATTGGACATTGATTGTTTAGGCTTTATACTCAAATGAGAAATGGTTAATGCGGGTTGTTGTTGTTTTGTTGTTTCTAAGTTGAACTCTGTTCTTTATGTTCAGGGGTCAAGCTGAGAGAGAGTTTAAGGTTGAAGTTGAAGCAATTGGACGTGTAAGGCATAAGAATTTGGCGAGATTGCTGGGCTATTGTGCTGAAGGAGAACATAGGTACATCTCAAGCTTGTATTTTATTTCATCTTCTAGATAAATTTGCAGTTTGTACATTACTGGTTGTTTTGTTTCTGAAATTGGCCTTAATTAGGCCTGTTTCCTATATATGTTTCAATCTTGGGTTGTATGCTTTTCAGGATGCTTGTGTATGAGTATGTAGACAATGGTAACTTAGAGCAATGGCTTCATGGGGATGTAGGGCCTTATAGTCCTCTCACATGGGATATACGAATGAAAATCATACTTGGAACTGCGAAAGGGTAATGAAAATCTTCATACCTATTAAATCTTGTGCTCGTCTACAAGGATTGAACTTGTTATTAATCTTTTAGTTGGTATAACTAAAACTTGGTGAATATCTTAGACTGACCTATCTGCACGAGGGGCTTGAACCTAAGGTCGTTCACCGTGATATTAAATCAAGCAACATTTTATTGGACAAACAATGGAACTCTAAAGTATCTGACTTCGGCCTGGCAAAGCTCTTGGGCTCAGAGAGGAGTTATATTACCACTCGAGTTATGGGAACGTTTGGGTAAATCAAATTTCTGGGCATACTTTGAGGCTTTTATTTCTACCATTAACCAAACAATATTGATTACTGGATTTTCTTCTCTGTTTTTGTAGTTATGTGGCTCCAGAGTATGCTAGCACTGGCATGTTGAATGAGAGAAGTGACATTTACAGTTTTGGGATTCTTATAATGGAAATCATTACTGGGAGGAACCCAGTTGATTACAGCCGTCCCCCCGGGGAGGTACATAAACAGTAATCATTATTGCTTCATTTTGTAGAGTATTGATAGTGAAATTGGTTCTAAGTTTTATAAGGACTTTCTCTGATTTTAAACACAAGCTAAAATTCTCAGGTGAATCTAGTCGATTGGCTTAAAACAATGGTTTCGAACAGGAATGCAGAGGGAGTTTTGGATCCCAAGTTAGCTGAGAAGCCTTCTTCAAGAGCATTGAAGCGTGCTCTTTTAGTGGCTTTACGCTGTGTAGACCCAAATGCCCAGAAGAGGCCGAAGATGGGACATGTGGTACACATGCTTGAGAGTGATGATTTCCCTTTTCGTGATGTAAGTTAAAAATCCTCTACTCAGTACAGTAATGTCATTTAAAGTACATCCTATCTTCTTGCCGGAAACAGCTAAATGCGCATGACGTTGTGCATTTGTATCTTGAGTTTTCTATAGTTTTTTTCCTGCATCCTCGTTAAACTATAACTACTTGGAACCTGTTCGTTCAAAGTAAAAAATTACGGGAAACATTTATTCTGCATCATAAAATGAACTTGACTTGTTCGTATTTCTGTATAAAGAGTGCAACTTGCAACTCCTACAACGTCACGGCTCAGTATTTAGAGCTTGTGTGAATTAGTGTTTTTCTGAGAAGTGAATTTTTTGGAGACCGTGTGATTAAAAAGTAAGGAAAAATTATGGGAAATGTGAACGGTTTTTTAGGAAAAACTTTGCAGATTTTCCCAATTCTTGTGCGTCCACAAAGAAAAAAACGGAGAGTGAATTATATGAATTGATACCTTGTCCTTTTTATCTTCGAAAATATGGACTGGAATATTTTGATTAGAAGACTTTAAGTATAATTGCAGTTATAATGGCTTGTAGTTGTAAACCTTCATAACGATCCATGTGACCCATTTCCAGTTATTTCTTAATAAGGTAAGTGAAGAAGATTGATGATTATGGGTCCCAATAATGTTATTGAATCGACTATAGCTTTCCATTGAACATATGATCAGATATTGAAATGTTAAATTTGTCCTGCATATCAGCATCTCTTAGCTGGCGAGCTCCATAAACATTTTTGTCCTATCGAACTGTTTACAGGACCGCAGAGCTGGAAGAGAACACGGCCGATCACATCATGATAGCCTCAAGGAGAGAGTAGTAGAGAAACACATCATGGAACCGGGCGACAGTAGTGGATATGAAAGCAGCATCCAAACTGACAGGTCTTTGTTGAGGAAGCCAGAAACTGACGAAGAAAAGTAGCCTCACAATCACACTCGAAGTTCAAAAGACACATATAATCCTTTCTAATGTCTTCTAAATATTAATTTTATGGCTAGGCTATGTAAATATCTTCATTTCGACTTTGGATTTAAGTTACAATATTGATGATCATTGAAGTTTTTTGTAGCAGATTGTGTTCACTAGCTATGCATATATGTTATGATGATTCAGTTGGGTGTTTCACTTTCAAGCCTATCAATCAATTTATTTATTTTATTTTATTTATTTTTTTTTTTTTTTATTTTTTGGAGAAAACAGGTTTGAATTGGCAACGTTTAAATTATAATTTAAATTGATTAAACATATTTTTTATTCAAACATTTCGTAAAACTTATTATTCATACGTATTTAAAAGCATTACCAAACAAGCATTATCTTTATATAGGGTGGCTTCCTCAAATAAGTAATTGCTCATAATAATTGTGTCCCCAACAGACATGACGTGGCAGTAGCTTTCGGATGAATAGCTGGTCAAACTGGTTCGTTTTCATGGGGCGGCTAAATTTGAACATCAACAAAATGAGGATTTTGGCAAAATGTAATTAACCAATCAATATATAAATCCAGTTTGAAGTAACAGTTTCTATGGATAGAATCTTTCCACATTAATTAATACAATGTGCTTTTTGTGGGGACTGAAAGAAATAATAAATTAGGCTGGTCCTACAACTAACATGCATGATCCATCAAAGGGGAAAAAGAGTATAGGTGGTAAGGCTAGGTGTCCTAACTAACGACATTAAGGACTAGTCACAGATAAATTGTTATGGACCCCCTCTACTAAACATTGATATGTAGTATTGGGATCTATTTTAAATACTGGTAATATATATATACCACTCACATTCTTATGTTAATTACAGTGATGCTACTCAAACGGAGCTATTGACAGGGAATTTAAACAAGTATCAATAGCCGTGTTTGAGTAGCAGAGCTTTATTAATTAACCTCACAATCAAAGATTGACAGTATAGTAAATGCAACGAAGGATGTCCCCTAATCGAAGTAGTATTTTTTTTTAATAGAAAAATGATGTTTGTACAATCATTAGAGGGTTGTAATTTTACAACTCACTAATGACTGTAAGTGTAACATATTTCTTTTTAATATTATTCTTTTGACATAAACATGAACATTCGTATTAAACAAGATCACTGCGAAAAGTACTCGGTCAAAACTTAAAATGGAATGATCAGTCTAAAGGTGCGAGTCGGCACTCAAACTAGCAGCTAGGAAAGCAAGATCGGTGGGGTTCTCCATTCTGTGTACCCCGTAGAGCAACGAGTACCTCATCGAACTTCTGATAGCAACTGTAATATCTAAAAATATTGTAGAATGAAAAATGTTATGGGTACATAATTGTCCCTATCGAACACCCCTATGAGTACAATTATGTACTCATAGCACATCCCTTGTAGAATTTGGAGATAGATAAGCCACATTTGTCGGACCGTATGTTATACGTAGGGCATCACATTTCGCTCCATCAACGTGTATAGCATTGATTTTGACAAAGCAAAGGCCTTCCCGTGAAGCATATGCCTGGGCATCTCCCAGCAAGAAGCATCCCCCAACTCTCTTAGCAGCAGCCACCACAGTCATTGAATGACCACTAATATTTGTGTTCATGATCTCATCTAGACAGAAAGTGCTAAATTTTATATTTTTATCAGATTGCGATGACTCGAATTCTATTTGGCTCAATACGAAAAGCTCGCAATCCGGATTTTTGTAATTATCTTTGATATAGTGGATTTCTCCTCCTCTACTTGTGATTTTCTCGTTTTTAGTTTTCATTTAAATCTTGTATTCTTGTTATTATTTTATATTGCTTATATATCCTCTTTTTTCGTAACAATTTTCATTAGGTCACGTGAAGAGAAGTAAAAGAAAGGGTTTGATATCAAATTATCATTTTCTATGGATAATTTGATCGTATACATGTTGAATTTTTTATAGAACTTAAACTTCATAAAATATTATGAATTGTCAAGATCTTTACGTCAAATCACCAAGAAAATTAATTAATGTGGAACATACCTTAATCGATTGATTTGTATCTTGAATAATGAATCTTGAAACTTGAGTTTTTTATCTTTAAATCTTGATTTCTTGTTTTTCAATTTAATCATTCCAAACATTCTTCTTGATTCTTAATTATAATTCTTGATTCTTGATTGTGAGTTTTAGATCTTCTTTTTTAATATGATTTCTCCATTAATTTTTTGTGTTGATGGAATAACATAAAGAATGAGAATTGCATATAAATTGGAGATCATAACCGTATATATAGTTTCCATATGTATTCGACACATTGTCAAATACAAACCTTAATGGATATGGTCTCTACACATATAATTCGGCTCACACTTTATTTAAATATCCAAAATCCAATTATTTAATTCTTTATTAAATCACTTTAATTTTGGGCTTAACTTTAAGATAGTCTTTATACACAATTAATTGTATATGTCGGCACATGTGGTAAATTAAATAATTTCCCAACAATATCCCACTTGGGTCACATGTGTTACCTTATAAATGTATATAACCTTATGAGTTCAAAACTTTTGCTATCATAACCAAAAGTATCTCCAAGCAATCTCGTCAATCAATTATATTAATATATGATCAAAGTGATTTTCGATACAAGTATCATAATTAAACTCTCAATAGTCACATACATCAATACAATTAAGTGATATAGATCAAGTGTAGATGTGTAGCACGAAGATCTCATGTAATATAATCCAAATGTCTCTATTTGCAATTGATCATGTTTTATTCTTTAATACCTTATGAGATCAAACTAAAAAAAAAGCCTTTAATCAGAGTAAAAACTGAACTGAATATTTTATTACTTAAATGAACAAAAATAAACTTGAATGAGCACAACCCAAAAAATCATGTGTCAAAAAGACGACATCCAAAATTACAAACTTTCACTAAACTACCATACCATCAAAATTTGCAATACCCATATGAGTGGTGTGCTCATAAAAGACCTTAGATGGTAGACCTTTAGTGAGTGGATCGGCTATCGTGAAGTTTGTTTCAATGTGTTCTATAGTAACTTGATCACTCTGAACTATTTCTTTAACGACTAGGAATTTGATGTCTATAAATATAGACTTTGTTGAATTCCTATTGTTATTTGAATGCAAGACTATTGACTTATTGTCACAAAATAGCTTAAGTGGTCTTTCAATTTCATGTATAATCCACAGCCCAATGACAAAATTTTGCATCCATATTCCTTGATTGGATGCCTCATAACACGCTACAAACTCCACTGACATGGTTGAAGAAGCTATGAGTGTCTGCTTAACACTCTTCCAGGATATAAATCCTCCAATCACACGAAGACATAGCCCGATGTAGATCTCCTACTGTCGACATCCAACAAAATCAAAATCAGCATAACCAATGATCTCCAATTGGTCCGATTTCTTGTATGTGAGTATGTAATCTTTTATTCTCTATAAATACCGCATAACCCACTTGGCTGCCTTCCAATGATCCATCACGTGGTTACTTAAATATCTACCAAGCATTCCAACAATGAATGCTATATCTTGACGTATGCATATCTGAGCACACATTAAACTCTCAATTGTTGAAACATAGAGAATTTTCTACATCTCCTTTACTTCAAGATCATTCTTAGGGTATTGACTGAGAAATAAACTTGTCTCCTTTAGCAACCTTGTTTACAATCTTGTATCATAAATCTCTTAAGTACCGTATCGATATAGCTCTTTTGTGATAATCTAAGTATACCTCAAGAACGGTCTCGATGTATCTGAATCCTTAAAATAGAAGAGGCTTCACCAAGATCTATCATCTCAAAATTCTTTGATAGAAATCTCTTAGTTTCGTGCAATAAGCCATATCATTGTAGGCAAGTAGTATGTCCTCAATATACAATACCTGGAAAATATATATACTCCCACCGAACATGTGGTATACACAATCATCAACCACATTCATCTCAGATCCAAACGAGACGATTATTTGATGAAATTTATGGTACCATTGACAGGAAGCTTACTCAAGCCCATAGGTGGATTTTTTTTTTAAATTTGCAAACAATTTTCTTTGAGTCTCGTACACAAAGTCTTCTTGTTGCACCATATATATCATCTCATCAATGTCACCATTGATAAACACTATCTTTACATCCATATGATGTAACTCAAGATCAAAATGTGCACAAATATCATTATAATCCTAAAAAGTCTTTCGTTGAAACTGTAGAGAAAGTCTCTTTGTAATCGATGCATTCCCTTTCAGTAAAGCTCTTTGCAAGACGAGTCTTATATCTTTCCACATTACCCTTCGAATCCCTCTTAATTTTATATATCCATCTGCAACCAATGTATTTCATACCTTCAAGCAATGAGACAAGTTCTTAAACGTCATTATCTTTCATGGACTTTATTTGCTCATCCATGGCATCAATCCACTTTTGGAAATTATTATTTTGCATTGCTTGATGAAAGTTGATAAGATCTTTCATCAAGCCAATGTTATTCTAATGTTCTTGGAGAAATACTATAAAGTCATTCGGAATCACATTTCTCCTTTCTCTAATGGATCTCCTTAATGACATTTGTTCTTGAGGTTGTTAAGTTTGTTCTTCTTGAACAATCTCTTGATTGTTTATAGGGGGTTCTGGAATATTATCTCGATCCGAAATTACTTCTTGAATAAGATCTAGATCAAGAGTTTGTCTCTGATCGTAATCATTATCAATCGCAATATGAGGGATTTTTATATGTTCCTCCTCAAAGAAAAAACCCATAACTTTAACTCTCTTCCCCTTCCCTTAAAAAATCCACATCCACACATAATCGGGCATTTTCTGTTTCAAAAATTGACTAGGTAGTGAGATCATAAAATTTATAACCCCTTGACATTTCAGAGTATCCAATAAAATAGCAACTGACAGTTCTAGAATGCAATTTCTTTTCTAATGGCCTATAAGGCCTTACCTCAGCTAGACAACCCCAAATGTTTAAGTGCTTCAAACTAGGCCATTTGCATGTCCAAAACTCATAAAGGGTTTTAATTGTTGCTTTGCTTGGAACTTTATTAAGAATATAAGTTGCAGCTTGAAATGCTTCTCCTTAAAGAGATTCTGGTAAGGTGGAATGACTAATCATACTCTTTAACATGTCTTTAAGTGTTCTGTTTCGTCTTTCATCAACACCATTCATGCTAGAAGAACTGACATTGTATGTAAGACAATTCCACATTCCTCTAGGAATTTAGTAAAAGGCAATGGATGTTGTTCTCCTAATCCATCATATTTACCATAGTATTCACAACCACAATTAGATTTGATGTGTTTTATTCTTTTGTCGAGTTGATTTTCGACTTCAGCCTTATAAGCCTTAAACACATCCGGTGATTGGGATTTCTCATGAATGAGATATAGGTAACCATAACGGGAATAATTGTCTATGACCTTAATAAATGACTGTTGATCATTCCAAGAAACAGAAGTGAAAGACCCACAGATATCTGTATGAATTAGTTTCAAGACGTTCGAAGTCCTATTAGCATATAATCTTTTTATGTTTGTTTATTTTCTCTTAATGCAATTTACATAAACACTTAAGTCTAAAAAATCAAGGGAATTAAGAATTACTTTTGACATAAGTTTTTCAATTCTCTTTTGAGAAATGTGACATAAACGCTCGTACCATAATGAAGCGTAATTCTCGTTGGTTAATTTACGTTTAATACCTTGTGAATTCACATGCAATGTTTCATTATAAGATGCAACCGAATTAAGCAAGTATAGATTATCATATACAGATAAAGAACCGCAAGATTTGAATTAAAAAAAAAGACTAAATTTATTATTTCCAAATGAAGAAGAATAACCAAATTTGTCTAAAATAGAAATAGAAATCAAATACTATATAAAAGAGGGTACCACATAAAAGACAGTACCACAAAAGTCTGTTTCAAATCTAAACAAAAACCAGTCTTTAATAATAATCTGAAATTCCCTATAGCCTCAACTTCAACTGATTTGTCGTCCCCCCGCATAAATGAATCTTTCAGCATCATTCGGCTTTCAGTTGTTCACACAACCCTTCATAAACACACTTATATGAGTAGTGGCACCGGAATCAATCCACCAAGTATGTCTAGGTACTGAAACTAGATTTACCTCGGAACAAATCAAAGTGAGAAACATACATTTCTTTACACGCCAAGCATGACATTTGGCACAATCCTTTTCAAATGTCTCGAGATTCCACAAAAGTAACTGCCAGATGATTCATTCTTTTCAAGCTTTTGTTGTTTCTTTTAAGCTGGACCGGGTCCACTTCTCCATTTGACAATTATAACTAACCTTGAATTGATTGTATTGTGCCAGAAGAGAAATCAAAACTAAATGCACGAGCAAATCATCAAATAACTCAAGCTTTAGTGTCTTCAATTTTGAAGCAATATGAGACATTTTCATGATGTACTCCCGAGTATTTATACCTTAATGAAAACTAAGTTCGCTAAAAGTGTACTAATTTCGGCATTATCGCTTTTTGCAAAGTGTTTCTCAATTTTATCAAGAAATTCATTGGCAGTAGTTACCTTATCGGGCACCGCGTCCCTGAATGATTCTGAAATACCACGCTTCATGATCATAAGACACATGCGATTTAAACGGTCTCACTTATCAAAGTCTCCTTTTTATCAAGCGGAACTTTTATTCGTAAGTACAACGGGCTGTTCAGTCCTTAACGTAAGGTCTAAGTCCATGCAGCCAAGAAAGGTTTGAACATTCTCTTTCCAGTCCTTAAAGTTGGTTCCATTTAGTACAAGAATATAATTGATGTTTACAGATATTGTAGAAGCAGAAGAGTTTTCCATGCAGCCAAGAACGATCTGAACGTTCTCTTTCAGTCCTTAAAGTTGGTTCCATATAGCACGAGAATAGAGTTGATGTTTGCGAATATTGTAGAAGCAGAAGAGTTAACTAAATAGATAACAAAACCAAAAGAAATTATTCACATTAGAATCCGTATTAAACATTTAATTAATTCAAATAATGGTAAACCTCATCACAAGAGTTCGAGCACAACATTGATATTTAGTTTTTGGACATAAATAACAACTTTTTAAGTGGTACTCTTGGTGTAGCAATTAAATATTGGCAATAAACTATGTCAAACAATAAACATATCTTTGGATTGATTTATTATTCACATAAAACAAAACCTTACAATTGTCACATATTTATTATCACAGGTATGCATGTAATTCGGCCAAATATTTACATTCTTTTGGGTCGATAAATATCTTCATGAATTACAATTCACAACATTCCTAATACTCCAAATAAATTACTCTAGACAAGAGAGGTTACTTTGATAACATATTGTTTCAATTAATTTATTTAGGAAAATTAGTAATTTTATTAATTCCCGATTCTTTTATTCCTTTTTATTTTATTTTTTGTTTTGAATTTTAAAAACATCTATTCATCGAGTCAGCATCGCAGCGCCCGACTGAAAGTAGGCATTGTAGCGCCATGCAAGCGCTTCCCAGCGAAACCAGAAACATTTTTTTTTTCTAATTGAAGCAACGATGTGCATACCCACTATCTCTCGCTACATGCAATATCAATTTCCAATACACTAAATTAGATTTAGCTCGTGTCTAGGAGAGCTTTTGTAATTCAAGAAAATTGCTTTGTTGACCGTTTCCAACAAGAGTGTCCCACATAGAGATCAAAAGTCAAAGAAACACGGATGCCTCATCTTCCAACGGTCTGAAAAATAATTAAAATTGGCTGAAAATGAACTCCAGATAGAATCTTAATTAGATCCTGTTTGAATCACATTATTTTTCCATTATCATTCTTCTACTCATTTTTAATCACACATTTTTTAATAAAATAATATTTTTCATCACATTAATAAAATTTTCATCTTTTTTCAACCACATAATTTCTATCACATCAACAACAAAGAAATGCGTTCTTGTAAAATTAATGTGGTTCAAAAGGGGGCATAAATGTAGAATCAAAAGAAAAAACTCAATAACGCCAAAACAAGGAAATTAGGGATTAGAGAAACTGACATGGACAAAACTACCAAATTGATTCTCCTGTCAAAATTCGAGTAAAAGACCAACTTTTTTGAGTTATGCTACATGTACAAAGTTGGTTGACAAAATAACATTTATATCAATTATTTTAAAAACAGATTTTTAAATCATTTAAAAATCAACGGTTTAGATTTTGCCAACACACTTTATAACTCAACTTTGTACAAATAGCTTTATTGAACTTTTTAAGCTTGCATCCCTTAATTCATTCAATTATAATTGCCAGAATTTAGCAAAAAAAAAAAAAAAAATTCTCAAAATCCAGAATTTTTACAATTTAGGACTAAAACTCACATTCCAAAATTGAGGAATCCAAAGCATGAATTTTGACTCTAAAATTATTTCTTCATTCTCAATGGTTTAACATGGAGTTGACTCTGATATTAATTGTTGAATTTTTTTTTATAAAACTTAAACTTTATATATTATGAATTTTCAAGATGTCCATGTCAAATCACCAATAAAATTAATTAATGCAAAACATATCTTAATCCATTATTTGTATCTTGAATAATCAATCTTGACTTTTGAATTTTTGATCTTTAAATCTTGATTTCTTGTTCTTCAATTTACTCGTTTCAATCCTTCCTCTTGATTCTTTATAATAATTCTTGATTGTGAATTTTTTATCTTCCTCTTCAATATGATTTCTCTATTAATTCTTGTGTTGATGGGAAGTCACAAAGAATGATAATTGCATATGAATTTGGGATCATAATCCTATATAAAATTTCCATATGTATTCGGCTCATCGTCAAATATAAACCCTAATAGATTGTCTCTACTATAGTTATTAGACCCGATCCGGACATCGATCCAGTCAAGGTATTGGATCTCGAGTTACTGGTTCAATTGGTGGGTTAATTGTCAGACCGGTGGGTCATTGCAAAAAAATCTATAAAAAAAATTAAAGTATAAAAAAAAATTAGACATAATTATATATGTTTTTAAATTATTTTTCACTAATTATTTAGGTCTATAAAATAAAGTAAAATGTTTGATCAAAGTTTTTATAAAAATACTTTTAGATAACATATATTGATATACATAATAAATTGGATACACATAATTCTTGCACATAATAAATATTGAAGTACTTTATAATTCCAATGGTGAGGAACTTATTGTTTTACTTAGAGGTCCAATGTTCAAATCCTTGGAACCCCAATATTTTAAAAGGCAATATTGAAAATCGGTCAATCGATCGGGTTAAATCGATCAAAACCGCGGGTTAACTCGGTTAAAACCCATTTATAAATTAATCTAACTGGTCAAGACAAGGACTCAGGTCACTGATTTTCCAGTCCAGACCGGCCGATTTTATAACTATGGTCTCTACACATATAATTAGGCCCACACTTTATTTAAATGATCAAAGCTCAATTACTTAATTCTTTATTAGATCACTTTGATTTTTTGTTTAACTTTAAGATATTCTTTATACACAATTAATTACATATATAAGTTCACATGGCAAATTAAATCATTTCCCAACAATATATCCATTCCAATCTCATAGATTTGATATGCGCCGCGGTAAACAAATGAACAAGATGGTTTGGTGTGACTTTTTAGGGGTTCAAATTCAATTAATCACTTTAGTTCTAATATTACTAGAATTAGTTCACAGCTACATTTAATGGCACGTCAGGTTCATTCATGCTATATGTGCTTATGTGAGCAACTTGTATATGTGTGTCAGCTCATGAATGTTGAGTCAGGATGTTAAATAGGTCGAGTTGAATGGCTCGGCTCGGCTCGACTAGACTAGGCCAACCATACGAGCCAGTTTGCATTCACATGTGAGGCAGCACAAGCTGGCTTGTAAATCATAGCTTGGCTCGCTCCACCACCTACTTTTTCTGGGCTACTAATTAATCTTATGGAAGATGAGAAATTAATTCCTTCTCATATGTACTCAAAGTTTTGATTTTTAAAACTGACGGAAGACAGATGATAGGATGGCCGAGGGCCATTGGCCCATTGCTTTTATTTCTTTCACTACAGTGTCAGTTGTTTGCTTAGTCAAGGCTCTTTTTATATTTTCTAGGTTTTTTTTTTTTCTTTCACGTCTGGAAAATGGGGTTAAGGCCTAAGGGGCCAGGGGAATCAACAAGTGACTCTAAATACTCACACACATGCTACCATTTACGAAGAAACTTCAAGTTTCACCAAAGAAGCGATGCACTAAATCACCAAAACTGTGCCATGAGGTTGGATTCAATACATGTTAAATAATGGAAAATGACAGGCTGCGGACAGGGCAAGTTGATCCAAACCGCGCCCTTGATCCAGGANATGCTACCATTTACGAAGAAACTTCAAGTTTCACCAAAGAAGCGATGCACTAAATCACCAAAACTGTGCCATGAGGTTGGATTCAATACATGTTAAATAATGGAAAATGACAGGCTGCGGACAGGGCAAGTTGATCCAAACCGCGCCCTTGATCCAGGACAGATTTACGATGCCACCCCACTTGACAATGTAAATCTCGTTTGTGCAATCAACGTTACACTCGAGCAAATTCAATCAATCATAAGATCAAGCAACTATTTCTCAAATCCATCATTTGACCTGAATTATGTTGTTAAGCTAATTCCTATCCAGAATTGTGTGGGGGTATAGCCATGTTAATGAGCCAAGCCATGAGTCCGAACTCAAAGCCCGGGCTTGGCTCGAGCAAAATAGGGCTCTGCCAAAAAAATGAGACTTGGCCCTCATTTTTTTTAAATTTTGAATCTTTTTTACTGGCTGCATGCATGCAGCCTTTACAAAATAATTTTTTTTATATGCTGGCTCGTGACACGACTCGGCCCGAACCGGCGAGCTTTTTTGTC
>CAIGRS010325588.1:0-17748 GCA_903798395.1 Fraxinus floribunda | reverse complement strand
CTAAACTAACAAAACAAGTAAAGTAAAGTATTTATTTACTATGTGGATGTTTGTATTGGAATCGTGAATCCCCATATTTCTATCTATTTCAATTCTCAATAATTAATCTAGTAAATCCATATATTCAAGACAATCGATAATCCACCGTTATTCAATTTTCTTTTCCAAGATATATTAAAACTATGTTTAACACGACCCGATTATATTCCTAGTCCGAATTCATATGAAAAACATGCATTGATTCACAGGATTTATCATATATGATTGCACATGCCATAGATATTATTCCTAATACCTATTGTCCATGTGTTGATTTTACCGCGTTCTAGACTTATTGTGAGTATTCCTACACTACAACAAGCAACTAACTATCTAATTGGTGATCAAGCAATCAATGATTTTACCGCGTTCTAGACTTATTCCAAGTATTCCTACACTACAAAAAGCAACTTACTATCTAATTGATGGTCAAGCAATCAAATAGTTCAATGTGAATGCAAAACCAATCAAGAAAAATCAAGAAATACGAAACTAATTGTCTCGAATTAAAATAAATAAACAACAGGGTTCATCATTCATCCAATACAATGAAAAACATAGCCCAGCATATTAATATGAAAATTACATAGAAAATAAAAGGAAGCCATCACCCGGATCATATATAAATGAAGAAAATTTGAAAATTGGCTCTTCAAGTATTCAAAATCGGATCCAAAATGGTGAACACCTCTCCTGCAGGCGAGGGCGCGCACCTCGCCTAATTTCTGGCAGCTGAATAGCTCTCAGTATTTTTGTCATAACTTTCTCTCTCGATATCCGATTAAGGTGATTCAATGTGAAGGGCTACAATTCTTATAGAGATATCATCTTTCCAAATCGAAATATTTCTATGCCAAAATTGGGTCTCAACGTGAGCCTGAAAATCTGAAACATAACTTTTTCGGTTTGTAGTTGATATGTGATCATACTTGGATTATATTTCATCCCTTTGGTTTCTTTCCTCATCCAATTGATGTCTAACGCTCTTAAATCTTCATCGCGAGATTTGACGTAACTTTAGAATATTTGCATTTCAGTCCCCGAACTATGTTTTTGATACAATGGAGCCATTTTTTGCTATCTTTGCATTCTCTTCTCCAATTCTTCATCAAACATTGAGTTTTACCTACGAAATGAAATATAACACAAATTAGGTAGTATTTTATCTAAAGAACGGTAAAATATCATCATTTAGTAGCCTTTTGTGATTTACTATACTAGTAGAACTCTTAACAGTGCTCAAATGAACTATTTCACTATTGAAAAAAAGTCACTAGCTTTAGTCTTTGCGCTTAATAAGTTTACATCTTATTTGATTGGCTCTTCCATTACAATCTTCACAAATCATGCATCCCTTAAGTACCTTCTTGCAAAGAAGAATGCTAAGGCTCAATTAATACAATGGATCTTACTTTTGTAGGAATTTGACATTTCCATTATCGATAAGAAGTGAGTAGAGAATGTGGTGGCCGACCATCTATCAAGGCTATCTTTTGAGGACGACACAATCATATTGTCAATCAGAGATGAATTTCCATATGAGAGTTTGTTTTGTCTCTTCTCTACTAAGGTTTGCTCATATTATGAACTATTTGGTTGTAAGTGAGATTCCTAAAGAGTGGAGTGCACAGGACAAGAATAAGTTCTTGGTTGAAGTACGTAATTTTTATTGGGATGATCCATGTTTATTTAAATACTACCTCGACCAAATTTAAGACGTTGTGTCCCTGATGAGGAGATACCTAGTGTGCTAGATTTTTGTCATACCCAAGCATGTGGAGCCACTTTTCTATATAAAAGAAAAAGTGTTGCTAAAATTTTACAGTGTGGTTTGATTACTATAGATCTTGTGAAATATGCCGAAAATTAGGTGCTTTGTCCCGACGTAACATGATATTCCAAATCCCATTTTGGTAATCGAAATATTTAACTATTGGGGAATTGATTTTATGGGACATTTGTCATCATCTTTTAGTTATTTGTACATTATTGGGTAGAAGCATCATCTTGTAGGGCTAATGACAATAAAACAGTTGTTAAATTTCTGAAAGAAATTTTTGATCTCGATTTGACACACCACATGTTATTATTAGTGATAGAGGCACGCACTTTTGCAACCGTTCATTCGAAGCACTCATGAAAAAGTATGGAGTTATTCATAAAATTTCTACTGCTTATCACTCCTAAACTAGTGGACAAGTAGAATTGGCTAATAGGAAAATTAAACAAATCTTATAGAAAACGGTGCACCCTAATCGTAAAGATTGGTCTTTAAGACTGAACAATGCACTTTGGGCTTATCATACGACTTTTAAGACTTCACTAGGCATGTCACCATATCGCCTTATTTTTGGAAAGCCTTTCCATTTACTTGTAGAGGTTGAACACCAAGCCTATTGGGCAATTAAATATTTTAATTTTGGTCTAGGAGAGGGAGGTAAGCTTAGAAAATTTCAATTGAATGAGTTGGAAGAATTGAGGAATGACGCTTATGAGAGTTCTAGAATCTACAAGACAAAAATAAAAGCTTTTCATGATAAAAACCTTCTTAGAAAAATATTTGAACCAAATCAAAAAGTATACTTGTATAATTCTAGATTTCACAAGAACCCAGAAAAACTTCGATCTAGATGGACTGACCCTTTTGTGTGACACAAGTTTTCGAAAACGGGGCCATTGAAATTGAGGGTCCTAATGATGGTAGGGTATTTTTCTCTGGTTTTTGCTCAAGATTTCCATGGAGAACTAAGATTCTTGGTGAAGCTAGGAAGGAGCTCATTGGATTTGGAGATTTCACACCCTCTATTCATGTAATTTGATCTTTCCTTGTTGAATAATTCTAGGATTTAGACTTCTCCTACATGAAGTTGTTTGAGATTGATTTAACTTTTATTAAATTCTTCATAGATCTAGTCATGCTCTTTTTATTGAATAATTGAAATATTTGTTGAATTCTAATCACAAATTCATATTATTTGTATGATTAATTACTGCCTTGTGCTTGGTGTATATGGTTGTTTCTTAATCTTATTCCAATGAAAAAATGTGGGATTGTGTCACGGGAAATCTAAATTCTAGGATTACAATTGAAATAAATTGAATTCCAGCGATATATCTTCCGATTAGAAAGTTAATATGAAAATTTCTAATTGAGTAAAAAGAATGAAAAATTGATGTTGAATGACCCAATCCAATTGAGGAAATTTCGGCGCTTCACTATTCCGAACATTGATTTTAATTTTGTTATTTCAAACTTTGATTTAAACTTTACTAAAGCAATAAAATATTTTGTTATTTCAAACTTTGATTTAAACTTTATTAAAGCAATAAATTCTATTACACATCAAGAGAACATTCACCTTTTGATCCTTTGAGCAATTTTCCATCTCCCTATGGAATCAACACCTCAAGATTGTGCTACAAATACCATGTTATTCTTTAGGCATAATCAAGACTCATCATCAGTAAGAGTAGCATTCATAGCTTTACCCATGATACTCTTATTTTTAAGTCATTCACTTTTAAAATGGCCAAAACCTTGACAATTATGACGTTTCACAGACTGTGATTTCTTTCTAGACTCACTAGAGGCACCTCTCTATCTCTCTTGAGGCTTCTTCTTATTCCTAAATATTTTTCGAAAATTCTTAACAAAATAAGTTATCTCCTCATCATTAAAGTTCTTCGTATCAGTAGTCACTATTTTCTTCATTAACAGTATTCAAGGTTGCAAATTTGTTATTCTTAAGTTGAGATATGGTGAGTCCATAGGTTTGGAGAGATCCAGCTAATTGTTCTATCTTAACTGTATCTAAGTCCTTGCTTTTCTTGATAGTCGTGATTTTAGGCCTAAATCTCTCGGGGTAAGGATCTAAGGACTTTTCTCACAATTTACGTTTAAGGGATTTTCTCACCTATGTTGAAGCTAGAGTTTAATTTGTCTTCAAATTCGTATATAAATTATCGAATGATTCATCATCCTTCATTCTAATTTTTTCAAATCTAGTGTCAACATATACTATTTCGAGTTATTAATGGCTGGGTTCCTTCATATGTGGTCTCTAGAATATCTCAAACCTCTTTAACAGTCTCATACATAGACACTCTCCTAAACTCTTCAGCAAACACAACCATAAATAAGATATTAAAACCTTTATTATTCCAATTACACTCATCTAACTTAGTCCTAGACCAATTAGTAGTACCAGTAGGGATAACTACAACTTCAACGATGGTAGTAGGGGCGGTCCAACCACTTTGCACACTAAGTCAAATATGCTCATCCATAGATTTCAAGAAGAGTTTCATTCTTACTTTCCAGTAAGCATAATTGCATGTGTCAAAATATGGAGGCACGGATAAAGACAAACTTATCTAGATTAAATAATGGCATTTGATCCAACTAACAACTAGAGGGAGATGAATAGAAAAAAAAAACTATCGATTATTAATAGCAACAAGTCATTTTAATAATTAATTCAGGTGAGTTAACATGCAATTACTATCTTAAGTTGAATTACCACAGTTTGTAATATACATAAAGTAAATAACACAAATATTGTGATGATAGAGAAAACCCATTGTGGAATAAAAAACTCGAAGACCATGCAAGAAAAATCCACTATAGACAAATCGACTTACAGTACAATACAGACTAGACAATTTCCTAGACTCAATGACCTATTTCCTGTAATCTCTAAGGCTCTCCTAAATTGCGTGCTCTTGTACCTATTACCAATAACTACCAATAACTCCTCGTTCTTGTCCTCTTCCTAGATTCCTAACAGACTTTTACAACTTTCCAAAAGAATTTGACTTTTACAACTCTTTTATAAAAATAATTTTTATCTCTGGAATAGCCAATAACATTAAAACCTAACACTTATCAATTTTGTCAAGGGTGCAGTTCAAAGTGAGTAGGATTGTCTTCGTCCCATAGGACACAATTAAACTTTGTCACGTACTAACAAACCAATCCAGCCCAACAACATGCTAAGATTCCGAAGCATGCCCAAACTAAAACTTTTTAAACGCAGAAAAATGACATAAAATGGTTTATCCATAATGATGCATAGTTTTTATCTAAGGATGATGTATGGACAAAGCACAACCCATTCTCTATCGAAACAAACCAACATTTTGTCAACGTTATGATGTGCTTCTTAATTAATTTAGATTTTTTCATTTCTTCAAATTTTACTTAGACATATTGTTCTTTAACCAATTACTCGACACTTGTACTTGAGTCATCTCAATCTTTTTGTTAGATTGTAACTCAAATTCCATGTGTTTGGAAGTCTGGTACATGGAGGAATCAAATTTCATCATGGATGACAAGTTTGATTGGGATAAGGACTTTAGGTTGATGAAGGGATCATGATAAGGAATCTTTTGTGCATTATAATTCATCTATATCTCCAAGATTTGCCTCCTATAAATACTCAACAAGGTGTACGCTCTTGGTAGACAAAACATAACAATTAGATCATCGTTGGATACATTAGAAACTTGAGAGAATTGTTTAGATTTAGATTAAGAGATTAAATCTTGTAAAGACAATTTTAGTTTCTTGGCAAAATAAATTCTTCTCTTATTCCACAAAAATCTTGTGTTTTGTGTGATCTAATTATTTTCATATTACCCATTTTTTTTTTCTCATTTTTCAATTATTTGGTTGGAATTTTAACAAACAGGTATTAGAGCTGAAGGTTTTTCGACGATGTTCTTGGGAGATTCAAATTGATTATTAAAGCGAGGTTGAAACAGTTTCAATTGTTTCAGGGATGACAACTATGAAATTCGAGATTTTACTTTTAGATCGCAATAGTAGATTTTTCTTTGTGGAAGATCAAGATGCGAGTAGTTCTTGTTCAGTTGGATTTTGATGATACTTTGTTGGGAATTGATGAAATGCCCACAAGAATGACTATGGCTCAAAATCAATGAAAGGATCATAAAGCCCTATCACAGATACATCTTTATTTGTCTAATCAAATTTTTCAAAACGTGGTAAAGGAGAAAAGTGCCGCTGGATTGTGGCTAAAATTGAAGCAGCTTTGTTTAACAAAGAGTTTGACAAATAAGCTACACTTAAAGCAATGATTATATTCTCATCACTTGATAGAAGGTGGATTTTTGAAAAACCATCTATCCACTGTTCAAGGAAATCATCGCTGATTTGGAGGCCATGAGGATCAAGTATGATGAAGAGGGCTTCAGGCTAATATTTTTATGTTCACTGCCGATTTCATATGTGACCTTTAGGGATACCATTTTCTATAGTCGGGATTCTCTTACAGTTTACGATGTATATGATTCGCTTTATTCTAAGTAAAAGATGAAGCATCTAGTGTTGGATCTGAAGCCCAAGCAAAGGGTTTTGTTATTCGTTAGAAGAAGATAGGTGGTCATAGAAGGGGCAAAGTCTCGGATGGTAACGATGATAAGGTATGTTGGTATTGCAACAACAAGGGGCATATGAAGAAGGATTATTATGAGTGGATGAAAAGGTTTACTATTACAAATCAGGATGAACAACTAGAAAATTTCAATAAAGTGAATCTCGTAGAAGATAACAATAATGGAGATCTTTTGGCAATTACTGATAATAACTCCAAATTTGACAAGGATTGGATTCTTGATTTGGCTTGCACTTTTCATAAGTGTTCAAATCGGGATTGGTTTCTTCATATGAAACAGTTACAAGGGGTTCATTGATGAGGAAAAATAATGAGCCTTGTAAAATAGTTAGGATTGGTAATACCAAGATCAAAATGCACTACAACAAAAAGAGTCATTCGCAACACTAAAAAGGTACAAATGTTGCTAAAAGGGTCTTTTTATTGATTAGTATAAATGACTTTTGACAACATTTTTTAGAAAAATGTTGCAATAGACCCCTTTTGCAACGTTTGTTGAGTGTTACGAAAAATCTCACTTTTGGCAATGTTTAGTGAACGTTACAAAAAGTCTCACTTTTGGCAACATTTGACCAATGTTGCGAAAAGGGGTCTATCGCAACGTTTGACAAACGTTGCGAAAAGTAAGACTTTTTACAACGTTTGTTGAGCGTTGCGAAAAGTTTCACTTTCGGCAATATTTATTGAACGTTACGAAAAGTCTCACTTTTTGCAACGTTTCACAAATGTTGCTAAAAGGGGTCTATCGCATTGTTTGTTGATTGTTGCAAAAAAATTCACTTTTTGCAACGTTCGATAAGTTTTGCCAAAAGTGTGTTTTCCTTTTTCTTTCCCAATAAATGGAAAAACGTGAAATTCTATCCATTTTTCCACCCCACTCCTCTCTAACAATCCCACAGGCTCTCTCTCTCGGACTCTCCCATCTTAAACTCTCCCAACGGCCACCACAAATCCACCACTTCAGTCCCACTGGATTCTAAGCTTTCTTTCACATTTCTCCTCTCCTCTCTCTCGTCTCCCACCCGCAGGCCACAGTCCTAGACGGCCAGAATCCCACGGCAGACTCGGCAGTGACGGGTCCGACTGTCTCCACTCCTCCCGTTCCAACTCCCATTGCGACGTCGCCGATCACCTATCTCCTGAGGTAAGTTCCGATTTTCCTCACTATAACACTGTGTGACTATTTTTTTTTGATTTCGAATTTAGGGTTTCCTAATTAGGGATTTAGGGAGTTTGAATTCTGGGTGTTAAAAGTGTAGTTTTAAGAGAGGGTTAGTAGAGGGCATATTGGTTCGTGAGATGCATTCGACTAGGATTTGCCCTTTAATAATTGAAATTGACAGTGTATAGGTGCATATCTTGTTTGGAGCTCATATCTTGATGCTTTCTTTGCTCTGTTCATAATATTATGTTTTCCCTCTACAATTTCAGTAGAGTTATGTGCTTTTTGGTCAATTCTAGCTACCCATACTGAGAATATCTCTAAAGTCCCTAAAACTGTGATTCTTGTAGGGTTGTTGAGTTTGCAATTCGAAGCTTTTTCTGTTGAGCGTCTGGTATTTGAAGGTTGTGATTAGTACCTAGATTCAGTAAATTAAGAATATAGGTAGTTCAGAAGTAGAATAGGCTATTACTTTGCTAAATTTGGGTAGAAAATGTGTAGAGGAGAGCATTACTGAGTGTCTTTGTTCATTTTGATAATTGAGATAATTCAATTTCATTGTTTAGGATTTAGTTTCTTGATTTGCAACTGTTGTGCACTTAAATTCTCTACTACTTAAATTAGTGTATATATGAAACACTTCCCCACGAATTACCTACATCTGCTAAAGCCATGGTTACATCCCTGTTGCCATTTTTAGTTAAATTTAATCCTAAATTATTGCTTTCAAACTTTGGGATGAAGTATTTTGGACATCTAGTTTATGAACATTTGTATACGAGTGAGTGATGTTATGGAAGAATATAGTTTAGAAAAATTTCTGTCTTTTTTTTTTCTTTGCTGCAAACCACTAGTTAGGTAGATGGGGAGTTAAATGTGGTCAGAAGTTTGTTTTACTTGGGATGACTTTTTCAATTAATGGAATTTTTGTGGTTTCTGGGAATAGACATCTGCACTCAGTTCTTGAAATCTTTTAGTTTTCAGCAACATAATTGATTCTGATGTTGGATGGTGGATAGATGTGATTTATTTTGAAATTAGACACCCATTTGGAAGTTCTTTCAGCAAAATCTTGTTTCGTGTTCGTGATAAATCCTAGATACGTTGAAGATATGAACATGTGGACCAAGAAAATTTGGTACCATTGTTTGATTATAAGAATTGAAGACGAAGACTAAGACTAAGACTATAATGGAATTTTTGGTATTCATACTGGATATTCACACATTATATAACTCATCTGTCTTTGATGAGTTTTATACTGTATATTAAGCAAGATAATTTGTCTATTGATAGATTATATTGAAGCTATTGCTTGATATGCCAAATAAATTCCAAATTTTCACATTCTTAACTGTAGGTACAGCTTATTTTGTTTGGTGAGGAGATTCAGGAAGAGAAGAAGGCCGCTGAAGAACGTGTTACAGCCGTGAAAGTATTTGAAAATAAAAAAGAGAGTAGTTTATGTGTTCCGTTTATGATAGAGATTTTCCCTTACCATTTTATTTCATTTTATTTCATTTTGAAACTTCTTTTTATTTAAATGGTGTTGTATCACATTCTAATGTTGAAGTGTAGATTCAAAAACTTGTAATGAAATTATCAATTTTTATGAAATTAAAAAAAATGTTTATAAGTTGCATTTTCAATTTTGTCAATCTATTTACATAAATTGTTGTTGTTATTATAAAATAAAATTAAAAAAAAGGCACCTACGGCAACGTTTAATGAACGTTGCCATAGAGGTCTTTGACAACGTTTAAAAAATGTTGCTGTAGGTCTTTGGCACTCTATGGCAACGTTTTTTAAACGTTGTTGTAAGTCTTTTTGGCAACATTTAAAAAATGTTGTCATAGAGCTACGGCAACGTTTTTTAAACGTTGTCGTAGGTCTTTTTGGCCGTATCTTTTTACTCTACGACAACACATCGATTTGCAACACACGTACAATAATTGCAAAAAGTCTACGGCAACGTTTTTTTTGTTTCATGAGATGGCCAAAACACTTGGCCGAGTGCGACATGTTCCAGGTGTATACAGAAATTTTATCTATTCGAGTACTCTTGATTCAAATGGGTACAAGTACATCGATGGAGCTGGGGTTCTAAAAGTTACCAAGGGTGCTCAGGTTGTGTTAAGGGGGCGGAGAAAGTCTAAGTTATATGTGTTGGAAGGTTCGATGACCATTGTGGAAGCAGCTATAGCTTATGGTTTGATAAGCAGTGACTCGAGCAGAGTCGGTTGTGATTGGATTGTCTGTGGAGATTTGAACAACAATATTGGAAAATCTTATATTAGCTTGGGTGGAGCTAGTTGTGATCTTGATGATCATGTTGCTGTCATGATTCGAACAGGTTGGTAACGCAAGTGGAGTTAGTGTGGATTGTGGTGATTCAAGCAAGTTTGGCAACTCAGGTGGAGTTGACTTTGTTCATGATGATTTGAGCACGTTAAGTGACTCAGTTGGAGTTGAAAATGAACGAGATAATTCAAGAAAGACTGGAGCCCAATGTTGTTCTGCTAATATGGAGGACTTAGATTTGGTTCACAGTTACTCAATATGCTCGAAAGGGGATGGTAGAAGAGTTGGAGAATGACTTGAAGAGCGGGGACTTAATTCCTTGTTTTGGAACTTGTTTCAAGGTGGAATTCGTTAAACTGTGTAACTCAAATTCTATGTTTTTGGAAGTTTGATACATGGAGGAAGCTTAGATAATGTTGGATTAGAAGTCCGGATAGATTAAAGAATCAAATTTCATTATGGATGGAAAGATTGATTGTGATTAGGACTTTGGGATAATGAAGGGATCAAGATCAGGGAACTTTTGTGCATTGTAATTCATCTATATCTTCAAGATTTGGCTCCTATAAATACTCCTCAAGGTGCAGGCTCTTGGTAGACAAAACATAACAATTAGATCATTATTGGGTACATTGGATACTTGAGAGAATTGTTTAGATTTAGATTGAGAGATTAAATCTTGTAAAAACAATTTAAGTTTCTTGGCATAATAAATTCTTCTCTTATTCCACAAAAATCTTGTTTGTTGTGTGATCCAATTATTTTCATATTGCCCATATTTTCTCGCTCTTTAACTATTTGGCCGGATTTAGAACACTTTTCTACCTTGTTATGGAGTACAACTTGTCTTCGTATTGTCTACTACGGTTGGTCTAATGTGAGTGGACTAAATTCCTCAACTGGGGCCTAATTTGGGTCTAACCACAATTTAGGTTGAAATCGAGTTTATCAAGACCACCAATAATCTTCTCGTCCCATTCAAGATATTCTTACAATACTGATTCCAATCAACTAGTTAGTATCTCACTTATCTAGCTATATAGCAATTAAAATCCAAAGCCACATATCTAGCAATTTTCTATTAATTGTGCTTTGTCCTGTAAAAGAAGAAGGGATCAAAAGCAATCTTTTTCTCACACTGAGAAATTTGATAGTATCTTTCCCAATTTTTGTATCATTTGACTATCACAGTGGTTAATGAAAAAATGCACCCATTTTACTTCAATTCAATCATTCCATTCACTGATTTTGATGAACGTTTAGGGGCCATCTGACATTTAACTAAAGTTCATCATTAAAGGTTCTTGAGATTCTCAAATATATGGAGAATCTTATCATTTTTCTTTATCAAATTGAGAGCTATCAAATTGTGTAATATGTTCGATTTTAGATAATATATTTATAAGATAATATTTTGATATATGGATTATATTTTATATAATTTTTTCAGTTTAAATAAAAGACGAGTTGGTCAACCTAACATACCTCAAGGAGTTCACGAGATCGAGTAGCCTACAACACCCTCAACACCTAAAGTGAGACACTAAACTTCAAACCAAACAAGTTGGCTACACTTAGAATTATCTAACTAGCTCGTCTTTCATACTTACTTTCAACAGAATATCATATATAATCAACCCAATTAAGACGGAACAACTATCATAAAAACCTTGATAAAGTAGCAATAGTGGTTCGTGGAGACATCCTACCATCAACTACATGTCATGTAAAATCAAGACCACGCTTCATCAAATGGATGACAAATCTTGCACATAAAAGTGCTTAAAGATGACATAAGTTGCACCATGAACCTTATATATCTTTAATTTCATAATAATGATGCACAATATGTGATGCTATACGACATGTTTGGTATGCTACACTAAATACAATGGAAAAAATTATGCAATTACATCGAAGATATTATGCCCCAGTTTGGTGTAGCTAAAAATCAACTTTTAATAAATTTTGATAAAAGCTGATGAAATATATGGTGGAAAAGATTCGTAATTAAATTAATTATGGACTTTGATTAAAATTAATTTAAAACCCCATCATGACTACATATATTTTAAGCAAAAAAGTATTAATAAAGCATGCTGGCCCCCTATTGAAAGGAGAGAATGCAGGCTCCTTGACTTATATTAAGAAACCACGTAAGGGAATGTAAAGCCTGCTTAAAGGAAAACAAGAATCTCCTCAAAAGCTAAAGAATGGAGTCTAATAGGAGACACAAATCAATGTGTAGTTTCTTTTTGACCGCCTATATTTTTTCTACTAACCATGCCATGAGAATGTCAATGAAAACCAACTTATTGAAAAATGTTATCCCAAAGGCTAGAGAATCCTATGCGAACAACAATATAACTTTTTTTAATTAGATACTTTGTTGATTGCGACTTTAATTAGTTGAAATATTATTATAAATAAGAGACTATAAGATTATAATTGTATGCTAAAACTGATGATTTAAAACAAATAGTGTACTTAAGATGTCTTCTTAGAGATGAATCGATTGACTTAACTCGAACTAAAGATTTTTATGACTTTTAAACATAATGTACTAAGTAATGTTATTTGTAATTGCTCACTGTCATAGTCACCCTATATAGCATACATGTTGAGGTTAGCGATTTGATGTATTAATGCAGTAGTTGAATATTGCCTCATCCATCAAATCACTAACCACCACATGTATACAAACGTATGTCAGTTGCGATGGTGAACAACTGCAAAACATTATTCTAATGTACTACATGAAAAGTACAAAATGAGCAAGACTTGAAACAATAATCCATAAAACACAAATACTAAGATCAACTAGAATAAGGCAATAATCAAAAGGAATTACTAAATAACTTCATAAAATGGATATAAGTGCTATGAATGGTCTGATACTAAATAAACGTGTGTATCCCCTAAATAAAACTTTTCTTTAAAATGTAGTTTTGTACCATTTGCTAGAGCTTGAAGAATTCTCAAGTAGCCAACTTATTCAAGGTGTTTTTGTATCCCTACGATTCTGCTATGGTTGCTTAATAATTCACTTCCATTTAGTAAGAATGAAGGTGAGTCACATTAGGCATTTCTGACTAATTAATTTTACTATAATTAAGGAAAATTTTGTAAGTGTAAATTATTTTTGATGACTCAGCTATCCAAACTTCATTCGACTAATCTTGAAGAGTGGCAGCATTCCCCTAATTCGCTACCACGGTGAATCGAATGAGATCACAGTTTATATATACTTAAATCGAACATTCGGAAAGCAATTCTTCTCTCTCATTTTACGACGTGCAGACGAACTCCGGAGGGGTTACATAGCCACCAGTTACCCACCATGACTTTGTCTCCATGTGACATTTGTCTTTCAGCATAAATATTTCTTTCAAGCTATTGCACGAATTCGAGCATTCGATACTCCAAATGTACATTTTCTGAGCGTAAGCTTATTACACTAAGTATTACATCCAAACCTCATATTCAATATCTTTGATTTTCCTAAGTGTCATTAATTATAGGAAAGATTTTTCAACAACGAATTTTCCGGTATGTCAATTTAACATTGAGTATTAATATTCTATAGTTACTCTCTCTTTTTTTCATTTTATCCCAAATTATAAATCACTTTGCTTGTTGAGAGTATAGCTGATTTCATAGTTTTCTAATATACTCATATTTAATATATTTTGTTATCCACGAATATGAACTAATACTATTTAAATCATTATTTAATGTAGTGCGCATTAGAAAAAATGTATGTAAAATTTATATTCTCAACTATATTAATTAAATTTTCTTAGTGAAAATGAAAACAATCATATCTTTATGTGACGGAATGAATATTTTGTTAAACGTGAATACAAAACAAACACATATATTATACGTGGTGGAAACGGAACACTGCAAAAACAGACACATAATTTATAGGAGAACAACTTGTAATTAATATTTGTTAGGTCTCTATATTTCCTAACAATATTGTCACCAAGGAGAAACCTTAGCAACACGTATATATTAACTGCGGAGTTTTTCGTTCTTAAAAAATATGGTCTTAATATTCTTGAATAGTTTTATAATTTTTCTCTTTTTGCACTAAAGCAAATATTGTGACAATTATTATTTGGCTAAACATTAATTAAATTATTTCCTACGTCCCATTTATATAAGCTGGTTTTATTTTTCAGATGGATTGACAAATTTTATTTAATGGTATTGAAAAAGAACTTTTTGTAAAGAATTTTCCTCATTGACCCTTATTTAATTATCAACTAGTAGTAGTAAATAATGATGATTAAATTATTTTTGTCGATGTTTTCAAGAAGAAGTGAGAAATGTGTGTATTTTGATGATTTCAAGATGTAAATTAAAATATGTACTATTTCAAGATTAAGGGGAAAAATTGGTTATGGCTATGCAAATTGAATAGTGGTATGTATGTAAAGGAACAAAATAAATACATTTGCAATAAAGAAATGAGACTATATAAATGACACAAGAAAATAAAGAAAGACGGCCTATATGGATGAGTAGCGTATCATATACAATTGTAAAGATCCTCGTGTTATATACCACCATATATAGAACAATCATTTCACAATAACGAGTGTCTGTAAAATTTTGTGACGGCTATACCATTAATCAATGACACTAAATTTTTTTTCGAAAGACAATGATATTAATTAGATTAAAATCAAAAAGACATACAAGGATATATCTCATACTAGCTACTAATAAAGCTCACAAAACGAAGGACTAAGCTCTACTTGCAATCATAATGGACCTAAACTTCCTAAATTAAATATAAAAAATCGAAAAACAGAAAAGTGGGAGTGCCAAAAAAAAATTCATCTGCTCTTGATTCTCTGTTAATCAACTTCGAACCTGAAATTTGAATCCACTGACAGTTATGAACTTGTGTATTTTATCAACAAATGCATGGAAAATCTTGTAGTGGAGATACGACTTTACCCAAAAATAGAGAATCTCAATGCACGCTTTTAGTAAGAAAACTTGCTACCGGATTCCCTTGGTGCATTGCACCTGAAGCATTCCATCCTGCTTGCAAAGTTATGTTCATTGCACCCTGACCTGTTCGGTTCCAATATTTGCACAACAAAATTGAAAAAGAATTGTTAAGTTGTCTTACGAAACAATGCAAGAACTCGACCGTGTCAAATTTAGAAGCATATCCACTGGACACTAAAACAAACAAGATTTAACATTAAAATAAATTTATGTTGTCTGGAATTTTTACTTGGCACAAATCCAGTCACCAGATTTCCATCCGGAGCGGCTGCTGCCCCCTAATCCGAACCCTCGAGCTCGAGACATTTCGCTATCAAATCCTCCACTGCTACCGCCGCCCGAGCAATCATCCTTGAGCGCCCCACACTTGAAGCAGCTGGAGCGGCTGGCAAAGTTGTGGGCGCCGCAGTTGCTAACGGTGCAGTACCAGTCACCGGGCCTGACGTCTGGGCCGGTGAAGCCGAAGGACATGGCGCCTCTTCCGCTGCCAAAACTTCCATAATCACCTCTTTCGCCAGGCCTGGGATCTCCGCATCGCTGGCACGAGTCCCTCCTCTGGAAATTCAGATGCTGGCATGACCTGCAGTTCCAATCTCCTGGCCTGTTCATTTTGCCCTGCTTCCAAATACACCAATGTATAATGCCTGTTACATCGAGATAGAATTGAATAGTACTAAACTGTATTATTTGTGCATTTAATTGAGTGAACAAACTAGAAAAAACGATTTGAGTGACTCTAATAATATTTTATTTAACATGCATTTACTTTGTAGCATCGCATAACAAACACGAACACATCTTACTATGGCCGAGTGAGAAACGAGATGCATGGCTGGAAAATACTACGTATTAGAATATATAAACCCTCACCTTAAGAAAGCACGGAAATTTTAGTGGGTTTTGGACTGCGTGGATATTGTGTAGATGAGAACTTGTGATTTTTTGGTAATGACACGAGCTTGGCTTATATACTGGTGACTCAAAAATCGAGGCAGATAGTGGTGGAGATTTGTATATAAGAGGCTTCTTTCTTCTATCCCACCAAATTTAAACTAAAGGAAATTAGAGAGAATATATTCAAAGAAGGGAAATATTGTGAAATTTGATAAAAATGATGCTTTTTATGGATTCTTGAATTGGGGAAGTGTATATACACCAATTTCAACATGTCCTTCTTCTATCCAACTTATTATTGTCATAGTAATCTTTCTGTTGATAAATTTTGATATTCGAGGTTTTATTTTCGAATCAGTTAAGATTTCATACACAATGACAAATTTATTTTTTTTCTTGGTAGTGAATAAATTTGAATTTTTATTAGGAATAGAAGATTGCTTTTCCGACGAGCAATTATCTTTGAAGTAAAGAAAACCCTTTGAATAAGCAATGTATGCCCAAATATGCCAAGTTGGCAAACAAAAGATGGTCAAACATTTGAGCCTTGATTGTTGACTCAATAAAGATTGAATAAGCAGGAAAAAAAAGGGCAAAATATTTCTTTCCAGGAACAAATGGAATATTTCATGCATTTATATATTTAAAATGGTCCCACATAAACCTTAATTATTCTTATCTTAGAATCAATAGGGGGCCATGTCTCCCTTTCAATAATATCCCCTTCACTGTACAAATAAAAATTGTTTTTTTTTTTTTTTTTTTTTTTTTTTAATATTCTCTTCACATTTTGACCTTTATAAAATAATTATTTTAACAAACATATTTTGTTTAAAATTAACTTGTAAATGAAAATGTACCTTTATAAAATAATTATTTTAACAAACATATTTTGTTTAAAATTAACTTGTAAATGAAAATGTACTAAAAAAATATATTTATAAGCAAAAAAATTACGCCCTTGTTTAGTAAAGACTAAAATTAGATTTTTAGTAAATTTTGATAAAACTGATGAAATGTGGTTGAAAAGTTGTGGATCCCATGAAATATGTGATTAAAATTAATTATTTATTTTGATTTAAATTAAAATTTAGATTAATTCCTACCAAATAGGGGCTACATTATAATTAAAAAAATTACTTATAAATAAAGTTCGCTTAAATGAAAAATAATTTAAAAGTACAAAATTAACTTATAACTTTAAAGTGTACTTATAAGTAAAAAAACTAAATATTTAACTTTATTTAACTTTTTAAGTTAAATATTAACTTATATATAAAATAATTATCTACAAGTAAACTATCACTTAAGAGTAAAAAACTTAATACAAGAAATTGAAAATTGAAAATTTCATATATGTAGTTTTATTCTTTTAAAAAACTTTAAAAATCGGTGGATGTAAACTCCCAAGTATCTGATGGACTGCTTTAAAAATCACTACTAAAACTATCCAAAATTTCTGTAATGTAATGTAATTTTGATCGGTTTTCACAACCCAAGAATCGAATTTTTTTTATCGTTTCTTATATCCTCTTCAAATTTCGACCTTTATAAAATAATTATTTCAACAAATATATTTTGTTTAAAACTAACTTGTAAATGAAAATGTACTAAAAAAAAATTTATAAGCAAAAAAAATTACGCTCTTGTTTAGTGATGATTAAAATTAGGTTTTCAGTAAATTTTGATAAAGCTGATGAAATATGGTTGAAAAATTGTGGGTCCCATAAAATATGTAATTAAAATTAATTATTGATTTTGATTTAAATTAAAATCTAGATTCCTACCAAATAGGGGCTACATTATAATTAAAAAATTACTTATAAATAAAGTTCACTAAAATGAAAAATAATTTAAAAGTACAAAATTAGCTTATAATTTTAAAGTTTACTTATAAGTAAAAAA
>CAIGRS010325586.1:0-12669 GCA_903798395.1 Fraxinus floribunda | reverse complement strand
GAAATATAGTGTCATGAATGCAAATATGAAATGGTCAAAACCCATATTGTTTTGTACTTTGAGAGAATATTCGATTGGTCACTGAATTTCATTTCATTCCAAAATGGTGACTTTACTTTCTAAAATGTTTCGCCAATTAATTAAACAAAAAATAATTACACTTTGTAGACTTTGATTTTGACATTTTTTATTTTTTATTTGGCATCTCTGCATGGAACCCATGTCAAATCTTACATTAAAGCATGTTTGTGAATTGTTCATAATCGGATTTAAATGAGAGAACAAGAACTTCAGGTACCAACATGTCAAAGAACTGAAATATAGTGTCATGAATGCAAATGTGAAATGGTCAAAACCCATATCGTTTTGTACTTTGAGAGAATATTCGTATTGGTCACTGAATTTCATTTCATTCCAAAATGGTGACTTTACTTTCTAAAATGTTCCAGTTACGTCACCTGGTTAACATACCATCAATTAAANGAACCCATGTCAAATCTTACATTAAAGCATGTTTGTGAATTGTTCATAATCGGATTTAAATGAGAGAACAAGAACTTCAGGTACCAACATGTCAAAGAACTGAAATATAGTGTCATGAATGCAAATGTGAAATGGTCAAAACCCATATCGTTTTGTACTTTGAGAGAATATTCGTATTGGTCACTGAATTTCATTTCATTCCAAAATGGTGACTTTACTTTCTAAAATGTTCCAGTTACGTCACCTGGTTAACATACCATCAATTAAAGTTTTTTTTTTTTTTGGGAGGGGGATGAGTTTTGAAATAATATTTTGATAGAGAATGTGTAGTTAAAAAGTAAGAACAAATTTTAGATTTAAGTGCAAAATATTTTATTGTGAGAGCGTGATTGAAAATGAGTTTGAAAATAAAGTTTTGTTTTAATGATTGTCAAAATAAGGGCTTAATTTAATTATCTAGGTGGCATATCGGCAATTTGATGTGCCTTTTTCTCAATTGACTTTGCCCCTTTTCGATTTAGTTACAAAAATTCGATGAAAATGTAGGATAAGGTTAACAATAAATTTTAATTACATATTTCATCGAATTCACTAATTTTGAACAACATATTCTATTAAAATTTATTAAGAATTTAATTTTTAAAAGAGGCTTTTTCAAGCCACATTCAATTCTTTACATGGACTTGCAATATTGCCCACATTATTTTCCAAAAAATGCATTTTTTTTAAAATTGTAGTTTAGTCATCGCCATCATAACTCGAGGAATTCTAACCTATCTAAGGTTCTGATGATGCTATTGATCAAAATTCTTGATCGAATCCCAAACTCGAGTATCTAGCAATTCAAAAATCCTCCCAATACATGAATAACAATACTACATTGTAAACGAACTTTGCAACACCACCGATGGCATTGTTATGCTCCATATGAGGATGGTTTTTCTCTTTTATTACATGACATTCAATGTATTGTTTGTGAATAAACAATTGATAAGAATAAAGAACGTGAAAGAGATGTTTTCAAAATAATTTAGACAAGTCGGTGTTAAAGCGGATTACATTGGCAAATATTTACACAAGTGGCTTAGAAAAAAAGACAGTTAACATCAAAGAATATATGCACCCCATAGATAATTATGTGAAATATTAGATTACAAACTAAACTAAAATCCTTTAAATTGTAAATTGGCCATTTTGAAATAAAATAAAATGAAATGTACCATTACGAAATTTCTGCCAAACTATAAGGACCATCAAAGTTTTTTACCCAATACGCGCCACAGAACGAGACAAACACAAACAGTCAAACACACAAACCTGAGAATGAATCAGAGAAGAGAGAGAAAACACTGCTCTGCAGTGTCACTTCTTACTCTGAAGAACGCTATTTCGTTCTCTCTCCTCTATAATCAACTTCCCCATTTCACTACCCTAAAAAAAGACACAAAATTTGCTACTTTTTCATGGTCATTTCGTGGGTATGGAAGCAGAAAATGAGGATTTCAAGAAGAAAGAGCGAGTGGCAATGGTGACTATCCTGGTTTTTGCATCTGTTGTCGTTACTTCTTTGATAGCGGCATTTAGCTACTATTGTTATCTTAGATACAAAGTCTCCAAGCGGTTCAAAATCCAAAAAAAAAGTTAGTATACTTTGATATTTCTAATCGAATATTTGATTCTTTGAATATCAACTGTTTAATTTATGGATATAACTCTTGCGAATCTGAGAATATTTATGGGATTTATAGTGATTATTCTGCTGTAGATGTTGAATAAGTGGGTTATTTATTTATTTATTTATGTTGAAAATGCATTTTGATGGGTATAAGAGAATGCAAAAGGAGGAAAATTTTATTGTGGTCCTTGCCTTGACATTTTGTTTGGCAGCTAAAGAAAAAGTCATATGCGGTGTAAAAGGGAAAAAAAGAACAATAAGTAGAAATATAATGTTAATATGATTTCCCCCATTACGGGCTCGTAAATTAGGCTTGTTATTAGGATTTGATGTAGTTCTTTTGGGAAGATGGAGGTTTTGTTGAGACATGGTAAAATGTTGAAAATGCATTTTGATGGGCATAATAGAATGAAAAAGGTGGGAACTTTTCATGATTGTGGTCCTTGCCTTCAGTATCATGTAGTTTGGCGGCTAATGAAAAATTGTAGGTGGTGGAAAAGGGGTGGGGGGTGGTAAGTCGAAACTCGAACTAGGAAATGTAATGTACTGTTAATTTGATTATCCCCCATTACGGGCACGTAAATTAGGCGTGTTATGGGCTAAAGCCATTGAATGTTAGTGTTCGATATAGTTCTTTTGGGAAGATGGAGGTTTTTCTGTAATATGGTAAAATTTTGAAAAAGTATATTGATGGGTTTAAGAGAATAAAAAGTTGGGTAATTTTCATGATGTGGTCCTTTCCTTCATGTGTCATGACCATGTTGTTGGTGGTTAAAAGAAAAAATTGTAGGGGTGGAGAAGGGAAGAAATGAACCATAACCATAAATCCAAATTGGACCTGGAAATAGTATATATTTCCCCATTATGAGCTTGTAAATTAGGCTTATTATGGGCTAAAGTGGAGGATTTGATGATTTTTTTTTCTTCGTTATTATTTCTGTGTGTTTTCTTATCTCCTTTTTGCATTTAAAAGGGGTTGATTATGAGGAGAATGGAGAAAATTTTGCAAATATTCAAGTTGCAACTGATAGTGGACTTCAAGTTTTCTCCTTCAAGCAGCTGCATTCAGCCACTGGCGGTTTCGGAAAGTCTAATGTGATTGGACATGGTGCATTTGGTTTAGTCTACCGGGGAGTGCTCCAAGATGGGAGGAAGGTTGCGGTTAAGTTGATGAATCAGGCTGGTAAACAAGGAGAAGAGGAATTTAAAGTGGAGGTCTCGTCCCTGTCGGCGTTTTTCCTTGTTAAATTTATATTTTTTAATTTTGTGTCTGAGCCGTTATATTTTTCTTACTTATTGCTATAGTGTATTATATAATTATAGGTGGATTTGTTGGGTCGTTTGCGGTCTCCATATTTGCTCCCGATGATTGGATTCTGTTCAGAAAGCAACCATAAGTTGCTGGTTTACGAGTTCATGGCAAATGGTGGTCTGCAGGAACATTTGTATCCCATTGGTGGTATGTGTTTTATTTGTTTATATATTTTGTTTGAATCTGAAATTACTTTCAATGATCTTGCATACGGCTCTCTGATCAGACACTTACAATCTTAGTTGAGAATATTATATTTGATCGATTAGAATTATGTGTTGCAAATATAAAAATCTAAATTTGGCATTTATCATTAATGTAGGTCTTTTATCCCCTCTTCCATTGAACTTTCTATTTGTTTTCTCGTCTTCAATTTCTCCACTGGGATGTCTTCGACTTTCTCATGCTTCTAACTCTCATTCAATTATTTTTGTCTGCACTTAGGAATGATCCCTTTATCTGATGCATGATTTGCTAATTTTTGACCATCCTATATGCACTATCTATTGTCATTCATTTAAGAAGTTAAACCACGTGCATGCTCTTTCTGTTTATCTAAATTAAAATATTGAATTCAATTATTCGAACGATCCAACTAGTCCTTCTGATGCATATGATGACTTCGTGTACTTTTGCCCATCGAGACTTTTTCTTTCTGCTCGTCTTTTTCTTTATATTATTTAGATCTATTCTTCCTTTTGAATGCTCTATAATCAGATCTATTCTCATTAAGGTACTATAAATGACATTTTTGTTAAAAACTCAGCTTCTAATAACATTCCGTCGAAGTTGGATTGGGGCACTCGGTTGAGAATAGCTTTGGAGGCAGCAAAAGGATTGGAGTATCTCCATGAACATGTTAGTCCTCCAGTAATTCACAGAGATTTTAAAAGCAGTAACATCCTTTTGGATAGAAACTTCCATGCCAAAATTTCCGACTTTGGGTTAGCAAAACTTGGCTCTGAGAAAGCTGGTGGCCATGTTTCAACTAGAGTATTGGGCACCCAAGGATATGTCGCACCCGAGTAAGCTGACATTTTTCATTTTGGCAGTTCTGTTGGCATTACGAATTATTTTTACATGATAAATTCTTTACGCTACATAAGTTGAATTCTACACTTCTTCAGGTATGCATTAACTGGGCATCTGACAATGAAATCAGACGTGTACAGTTACGGAGTCGTCCTCCTGGAATTGCTGACTGGCAGGGTTCCTGTGGATATGAAGAGACCTCAAGGGGAAGGCGTTCTCGTTTCTTGGGTACGTTTATTGTTAAATTCTTGCGCTGTTGCCGCATCAAATATTATTTCACTACCAGTTTTGTGAGCGCCGGTGTATTTCTACACGTTCCAATGAAATTTCTCTTCCATATTTATGCTGGTAGGCCTTACCCCAACTCACGGATAGAGAAAAGGTTATAGATATCATGGACCCGGCCCTCGAGGGTCAGTACTCGATGAAGGAGGTTATACAAGTTGCTGCAATCGCTGCTATGTGTGTACAGCCGGAGGCTGATTACCGGCCACTAATGGCGGACGTGGTGCAGTCGCTGGTCCCTTTGGTGAAACATCACAAACTGCCTTCAAAGCCAGGCACCAGCCCAAGTTTCCACGCTATGCAGTCTCCTAAAGCTTAGGACTTTAACAAGGCTATTCTGGTGAAGAATTGGACCGGACCTAATCTTACATATTATCCATGTATGCTAACTTATTGTACAAGGGCTCCTCTAGTTTTTAGTCGAGAACTTAGATCCTTCTAATAGACTGGAATATTACTGCGTTTTCGGATATATAGACAATATTATCGTCATTGGCTAAACGATTATTTGGTTATGCCGTTTCGGGGTTTTCTCAACCAAAGCAAATGCCTTGCTGGTAGGTATATTTGAATACTAATAACTAATGTCGAAAGATCAACGTATGATAAAATAAAATGGAAAATCATGGCTGGTTTTATACGTCGTACAAAGTCGCGTGTGATTTTAACGTTTTCGATGACGGTTTTGTTGGACAGTGCCACTAGGCAGGAGGATTGCAAGAACAGCAAGCATGAGTGCAGCAAATTAGCCAAATCCCAGCCCCAATCTCTAGACTCTCAACTCTCATCTCGATCTCGACCAAAAGTCTAAACCCACGAGACATGATGGCCTCAAGGGGTGGCCACACCTTCGTCTTTGCGAAATGCTCCACATTCTGATCCGGCATTTACAATGAAACCAACATCAACCCAACCTTTACCGACGAGGTACATGCCGTGCCTCTGGCAATGTCATCAACTTGACAATGCTCGATGTGTAGATTACTAACTGGTTTGACAAAAATTACTACAACAATCTTTTGACTGAACGTAAGCTTTTGCACTAGGATCTTCGTTGAAAATAAAGAATGGAGAAAAGTGAAATAAGACATATCTTAGGGATGCTAATTGCAATTTATGATTAAAATAAAATCATGATTTCCACACAATTTAAAGCTACAATGTAATCGTGAAAATTACGTAAAGTTCCGCCTTTGAATAATGTGAAAGTCACGTATGATTTTAATGTATACCTTAATGATTTTATTACCGAAGAATCTTACCTTCGAAATCGAAACTATGAAAGGTCGAGAAAACGAGCCCTAATTTTTTCAATTATTTGAAAGTGTATTTGGGACAAATTGAAAAAAAAAAAAATTATCTTAAAAGAAAATGAAAATTATAGTTTAAAAAATATAAAGGGCAGAAAAAGTGAGAGAGAGCAAAGCCACGTGACTATGGTGCCACCGGGACCTCAGCTGTATCAGCACAATCCACCACCCGATAATCATTACCATAATGTTCTTGACCAAGCTATGCCACCACCAGCCGACGCGAAGCTTTCCACTGCAGCACCCATGGAAACAGACAAGGTACTGTAGATTTTATGCATGATTGTAAAATCGATTTTCTCGTTTTGTCTTGTCTGCATTCTGTGTTTTTTTTTTTTGACGAAATTCTAGCTGGGTTCCTCGTTTATTACTTCGATCTAGCTGAAAAGTTTTGAGTTTTTGGCTTGTTACTACACGGTGGGTGCCATAAGTATATTCGGAGAATATTCCGTCGATCTGAAAATAATCCCGTTTCTTGGGTACTTCTTCTTTAAGATTTGTTTCGCCTGGATCTTAGAGGGAGTGAGAGAGCGAGTTAGAACCCGTGTGGTTATTAATTTTCATTTTCCTTTTCTCCCTTGATTTTTTTTTTTTTTTGGAATTTTCTGTTAGTACATCAATTTTATGAAAACTTTCAGAAGTTATCTAGTTATTTAGTCTTTTTTCAAGGCTTATTTTTTCTTCCTCTTCTTTCAGATTTTTAATTTAATTTTGTTGCTTCCGATTATATTTAAATGGGACACTTTTTTATAGACTACTTCAAATTGAATCTATTATTAGATTTTTTAACTTTTTTTTTTTTCACTCTTTAAGTTTTATTAGGATTATTTGGTAAATTGATTTTTGACTACTGTTGTTAGTTCTTTAAATTTGTTACTTCAGGTGAATTTAAAGCTGCTTTTCATTTACTGTTGGTGAATTGTGCTTAAAATTATTGTAAACCACTTCTTTCATTTTCAAGTTTGTTGGTTGAGATAATTTCTTGCAGCCATAGTTTGTGTCAAACATTGCTCTATCTGTTTTCTCTCTCTTTTTTTGGGTTCTAAGCATAGGATATCTCTTTAAATTCTCATGCTTTTCTGGTTTCCGAATTTCACATTTCCAACAATGTTTTGCTATTCGTTAGTTGACAAATGTTCTGATTAATTTATCAGTACTTATGTGATTTTGGTTTTGTTGGTCAGTTGTGTTGTGTTGTGTTTCAATTAATTTTTGTTTATGCATTGACGCTGTTGCTTGGTTTGCATTGCAGGAGATGTCGGCTTCTGTAGTCGATGGGAATGATCCAGCTGCTGGTCACATTATCTCCACCACCGTTGGAGGCAAAAATGGCGAGCCCAAAAGGGTTGGTATCCGAATTTCATCTGTTCAGTTTCATTGACTCTGCCAACTGAATGTTACAAAAGTTGTAAAGCATTGAGATGGTTATACAGGACCAGCGACCAGCTATTTGGAGTTCTCGGTTCCCTTATAATCCTAGGAGCTATTTAGAGTGCTCTATAAATTTTAATTCATGATATTTAAGCAAAGAGATGACATACGTAAATTATCTTCTTAATGAGAGCTAATAGGTTTGCTTGTGATGCTTTTCTGCAGACAATTAGTTACATGGCAGAGCGTGTTGTTGGTACAGGATCATTTGGAATAGTTTTTCAGGTGTTTATTCCTGGCATCTTAACAATGTCTGTAATTTTACCTTTGTTTATAGAACTAATGGTTTGACATTGCTCTTTGCTAGGCAAAATGCTTGGAAACTGGAGAGACTGTGGCCATAAAGAAGGTTTTACAGGATAGGCGCTATAAAAATCGTGAGCTGCAGTTAATGCGCTTGATGGATCATCCCAACGTTATTTCTTTGAAGCACTGTTTCTTTTCTACAACAAGCAGAGATGAGCTTTTCCTTAATTTAGTAATGGATTTTGTCCCCGAGACTATGTACAACGTCTTAAAGCATTATAGCAATTCGAATCAACGGATGCCACTCATCTATGTCAAACTCTACACATACCAGGTTTCAATATTTTGTATTTTCTTTTCTCAGTAACTTCTGAACAATTCATCTCAACTCAGATAAAATTACACTCGTTTTGCAGTTATTTAGGGGGCTTGCATATCTCCATACAGTTACAAGGGTCAGCCATAGGGATATAAAACCGCAAAATCTTTTGGTAAGTAAACTCAACTTTGCTACGCATCCTGCTCCAAGCCATGTTCCCATGCACTCTGCTCAATTGAGTTGGACCTTTTGGTCAATTTTGCTAGTCACGCTATGTGCTTTCTACAGGTCGATCCTCTTACCCACCAGGTTAAGATTTGTGACTTTGGAAGTGCTAAGGTTCTCGTAAGTTTTTCCTTGAAAGTTGGGCCTTCTCTTAATTTATTAGTTATTCCAAGTCTTTGGCAGTTGAAAGCTCACTGTTATCAATTCTGTTAAGGCCTCTTTTTTTATGCTTCTACCATGGTTGCATGTCTGTATATTCATATGTCGATCACGCCTTTACCCATTCTTTCTCCTTTTCTTCTGTTAGATGCCGATTCATTATTATCTTATGCCGGATATGCACTACCATATGTATTGAGAGCTAACCAAAAAAATCTAGACAAGAAAAACTCTGCAGTGTCTTTTCTATGTTGTTAGGTTGCATAGAACCTTTGTAGCACGGACACTTTAATTAGGGTAGTCGATACATTTCTCGGACACTCTACCATGATCATTTTTCTTTTTATATTAGAAATATTATATATTGTTAATTCAAAGTTATTAGCAATTAATAAATAGATACTCATGTTTAAAAGATTCAACAAGAAAAATTAATAACAAGTATAAAACTAAATTTATACTATATAAATGAAGAATTTTTAAGAATTTAATCAACGTGTCGATGACGTGTCGTGTCTATACTTTTTTAAAAATCACGTGCCGGTGCATCAAAGCATAGAACTTTTGGGGAACAAAGCATAAAATCCCATCACCCTTGAAGGCAGATAAAGTTTGGTGAAGGCGGGAAAACATCAGTGAAGAAATACTGTTTCATTGAAATTAACGTATGCTTGTTACTTATGCCGACCAGTTTTTAACGAGTGAGGTTCAATTCACACTTTAGTGCAATAGGAACAAATTGATTTCCATGGGACTCCAGGGCTGTTTTACTGCTTTGATTTGCTGCCAAAACAAGGGTATAGCCTTATATACATCAATTCTTGATCGTTGTCATCAATGCCCATGATTTGTCTAATTAGGCTCTTGTAGTTCTGAAATGCTATTTTGTTTATTAAGCATCTCTTCACGTAGATACAGCACTTCTACTTCAGTTGATCTTTTGAGGATCTGTATTTCTTCTTTTGTCCTCTGAGAATTTGCTGTAATCAGGTGCCTGGTGAAGCTAATATATCCTACATTTGCTCTCGTTACTATCGGGCCCCAGAACTCATCTTTGGTGCAACAGAATATACGACATCAATTGACATTTGGTCTGCCGGTTGTGTCTTAGCTGAGCTGCTTTTGGGGCAGGTCTGTAACCTCCATATCGATCTTGCATTTCTCTGAGTGGTATATTATTCTATTGTGTATTCTTACTTTCAATAACCCCCATTTCTTTATTTTCTACAGCCACTGTTCCCTGGAGAAAATGCAGTTGATCAACTTGTAGAGATTATCAAGGTTTGACATCCTTTCTAATTCTACATTTCCATGGATCAGATGATTACCCTTGTAATGATGTCATCATATATACTAATTGGAAGACTTTCTCTAATAGGTTCTTGGTACGCCAACTCGAGAAGAAATTCGATGTATGAATCCAAGCTATACTGATTTCAGGTTTCCCCAAAAAAAAGCCCATCCATGGCACAAGGTATGCCTGCACTTGCTACTTGCTATTCTCTTAGTGGTACCATAAAATTTCAGTGCACAAGTGAGTAGGCTGAATTATTTGGTTCAGGTTTTCCATAAGCGGATGCCTCCTGAAGCCATTGATCTTGCCTCACGGCTGCTTCAGTACTCACCAAGTCTTCGCTGCACGGCGGTATGTAAAAATCTTGTATATCTCTTCTAAAGTTCTAACATCAACTGACGATGAAGATTTTATATTTGATCTCTCCTATTTGTCAAAGATGTTCGTACCAAAGACACCCATTCCCAGAAGAAATTCAATTTACAGTTCAAATAGAAATGTTGACAATATAAATCTTCTGCGCAGTTTCATTTTTGATGCTTACCAAATTTATAAAATTGCTTCTATCACTGCAGCTAGAAGCATGTGCACATCCTTTCTTTGATGAACTTCGTGAACCCAATGCCCGCCTCCCAAATGGCCGCCCTCTCCCCCCGCTTTTTAACTTTAAACAGGAGGTATGGTTTCTAACTCTTTCTTTATTTTTGTTAACTCTTCTGTAATAACATTACTACTTTCATGATTGTTTTCCATCAATTGAAGAGAGGAGAAAGATGTGGTGAAGAGGGAGACTCGGTTCCTATTTGGAGTAAAAATGATGATGGAAAGATCCAAGTGTGGTTTGGGCGTGGACCCATATAAACATGTACATGGATCATTTGAACGGATTTTTTAGGCCAAGTTATTGATAGAAATTACTTGGCCAAACAACCCATTCATTTTCCAAATCACAGCGACAAAATTATAACCCCATAAAAATGAGTAGAACGTGTCTTCAGCATATGTCTGTCCTTTTTTGAATATTCACGTCTGCTGTCAGTGTCATCCATATTTGTTCACGTTCTTGCTTCAGCGGGACAGACTAATAATTCATTATACATTCATCGGAAAAAAAAACGAAAACAAACCTGAACCATGCAGTTGATCAACTAGAGCTCGAAATAGAAAAACATGAACTTGAAAAATAAACAAGGTGACAAATATTAGGGAAATAGAGAAGAGGATGAACGTAGTTGAATGTATGCTGAAGTGATGCATTTCTTATTGTTTGTTAGTTATTGATTGTACTTATAGGTTGTCACTATAATACCGTGGTAAAATTTGATGTAGGACTTTGTTTAAGCATCAGAGGGTGTGTGATTTCGGATCATAAAAGTCTTATATCAGAAGAATAACTAAAAGCATTCTATTGGAGCATGAAAATTACAACTTTTCATTTTTGATCAAGTGTTAAATTTTGTACTCTTTTCTGCCATCCTTATCTTGAAAGAACTTCAGCTAGATCAATTTTTGTGTTAATGAATTTGAAGATCTAAAAAGACAAGTAACCTAGAATTTATTGCTGCATTTCCTTCAAGAATCAGAGAGTGCATGATTTTCAATGATTAAAATATTCCATCTAAAGAATAACAAAAACTATTCTGTTTGGAGCCTGAAAAACTTTGATGTTTGATTTATGACTGAGCCGTTACTAGGTTATCCATTTGCTGCTATCCTTATTTCAAAAACAATTCTAACTATATATTTTTTGTGTTTCTGAGTTCAAGAACATGTATAAAGACAAGTTGAGCTAAAATTCATATTAATTATGCTGTTTTTTCTGCGGTGCTTTAGTTGCCATTTACATTTACAAAGTCCATTTTGGGTTTCTTCATATTAGCAGTGAACGATCTCAGGATTGATTAGACAATAGGTTGTTTGACTATTATGATGGCTACTCTTTGGCAAATGATCATAGCATTTCTCCCAATTCTCAACACTTAAGGCCTGTTTGGAGGGTTTTTGTTTTTGCTTCTACTTTTTGTAGAAGAGCTTCATGAGGAAGCTACATCAAGCCATCTTCCTAGAAAAGCTCTTCTAACAATGGACATGACACTTTTAGAAAATTATCTAAAACATGTTCAAAAGCAGCTTTTTAGTCTTAGAAATATCTTTTGGATTTTCAAAAGCCATGCCACTGTCCACGTTCATCAGTTCTTTCGGCCGCCGTCAATTTAACATTGTAGTGAAGAAGTTTGCTTGAGTAGGCATTTTATATTATAACCTTATTGAAGCTGCTTGGGTATGTGTTAGTTGAAGGCAAAATTTAGGAACTACAGGTAGCTGTAAAAGTAGAAGAGTTTTTTTTGTTGGATCTTCTAATTGATTTAAAACACTGATCTTCATGCTTTTTGATATAAACCCTGATCATGTTCCTCCTTATGGTTCAAATTTGTCAATTGAATTGTGCTTTGGAAAAATGCTGGGATTGACGGTGTCTTGAGCTGATGTATTTGATTGAAGGTGAAGGAAATGGACTAATCGGTTATTTGGGGTACAGAGATGAACAATGAATTAAACGACCATGTGAAACCTACATTATGTTCAAACTAAACGAAGCCTAAAACAACTCGATTAGGAATATAAGCATGCAGTTATTGATTATTTAACATCAAATTCTCCTGATTGCAGTTGGCTGGAGCATCACTTGAGTTGATCTACCGGCTGATTCCTGAGCATGTTCAGAGACAAGCCAGTATGAGTTTTCCACATCCTGCTGGGACGTGATTATTGCAACATATTGTACTCGTAGTGTATTATGATCAGGTGTTTTTGCCCCTGTGCCTCCAAAATGTGTTAGCATGTATAAGGTTGTTCGGGTTAAACTGGGAAGTTGGAATGTATAGTATGTTTGCTGAG
>CAIGRS010325578.1:0-14638 GCA_903798395.1 Fraxinus floribunda | reverse complement strand
TATCAAGATACTCAAATACGAGGTAGAGGACGGGTTTTCCATTCTTATCAACGTGCTCGACACAGATTAGGCGCACCACATAGAGACAATGAGAAAGCATCTGAAGGAGAGAGACCTCGCGGAGGGCTGTGGGGGGCACACCCTCCTCGTCCATCTCGAGACGGGTTTTCTTTAGGGCAACAAGCTGCCCAGTTGCCTTGTCCTTAGCCTTGTATACCTTCCCATACGTCCCTTCTCCTACCTTCTCCAGTTTCTCGTACTTTTCCATTCTTTGATGATGGATGATTCAATTGAATCGACCACAAATTCTACAGCAACCCTCGACTGTTTGATGTAATCGACCAAAAACCCTACAGTAATTATACAGGTTTTGAATTGATAGAATGAAGAAATGGTGGATGCTTTTATGGCAAATCTATAAAATTGGAGAGAGCATCTTCAACTGCCTTTTCTTCCTCCTGCAACGGCACCTAGACAGCACGTGTTTCCCTCCTCTGGTTTTGAAATTTGAATTTCGTTTCGTACGTGGGACCCACCCCTTCAGCAAGACCCATACCCGCTTAATCCGTCTACTGACCCGACTAGTTTTTTGCTTTTCCTTTTTCATTGTTTTAGGCCCTGTTTGATACACTACTTTTACCATAGATTTTTTATTTATTTATTTTTTTTTTTCAACTTTTGTAGTGTTTGATAGGCAAAATTTTATAGGAAAAAGTTTTCCCCCCTCTCTCTTCACGCGCCCCTTTTCTTGGATTTGGTGGAAATCATTTTCTTTTGGTTTTGGTGGAAATTTATTTTCCAGATTTTTTTTTTTTAAACAATTGGAGAAGATTCTTGACACAATGGTAAAAAACTTTTCATTTTTATTGACAATTTTCATGCAAAACAAGGCCAAAACGAATGGTATTCGGTATGGTAATTTTATTTTTTTTGGTAATTGGAACAAATTCTAGACCTAATAGTAAAAAAACTTATCACTTTAACAGACAATTTTCATAAAACGAAGCCAAACGAATACCAAACTTTCAACATTTTTCAGATGAAAAATTATACCAATCAAACACAATTAATTACAATTCACAATGAAACAATTTTTAGGCAATTTAATTCCCTATAAAACATTTTTTTTCACCCATTTTTCACATTTGCAATCAAATGGACCCTAATTATTTAGGATTCACTCAAAAATTAATCACGTTGATGATTAATTAATTAAGATCTATCGAGGATATTTAACCTGTGCTTAGTCACAATATTTCAAAATTTATTTTTTTCCAATCTCATTTTCAATAATATATTTTATGGGACTCACAACTTTTTCACTTTTTCAATCACACAACTTTTATTAAATTCTTAAGACAATTTGATTTTTAGACGGAAAATGCCAAATTTACAAAAGAATTTGGACAAATTGTTTGACAAAAGACAGTGTGGCATTTTGTGATTGGATGGAAACTGTAATCGTGTTTTAAAAAATTCAATGATAAAATATCACGTTGCATCATGTCAATCATTGTGTTAAACCATTCCGTCACTGTAACATGATTCTAGATAGACAAAGCAAACGACTTAGGACCCGTTTGATTTTCATTATTGTAGAATGAGAATGAAAAATAACCGTTATTAAACCCCACACAAAAGATAAAAATTCAAAATTGATGACTTGATATAATGGTTAACGATCATATTTTTTATTTTTATAGATGAAAAATAAGAAAGAAACGAAGACTTAAAATGTTTGGGTAAGATTAACAACATTTTACGATCAACAATATTGAGCCCTTTTTGATAACCATTATTTCGAATTCAATAAATTAATTCTCACTCTCATTTTCAACCATATATTTATATAAAAAGTTTTACTACACAGACAATTTTATTGACATTTCATTATATGGCATACAATTTGACCACTTATTTGAATAACACTCAATTCAAATCAATGACCAAATTTTTACACATCATAAAATGTCAATCAAGATGTCCAAATTAACGTCATTGTGAATTTACTCTACAATAAAATATTTTGCACGTAAGCTCAAATTTTTTTTCCTATTTTCTAACTATATTTTTTCATTTTTATAGATGAAAAATAAGAAAGAAACGAAGACTTAAAATGTTTGGGTAAGATTAACAACATTTTACGATCAACAATATTGAGCCCCGTTTGATAACCATTATTTCGAATTCAATAAATTAATTCTCTCTCATTTTCAACCATATATTTATATAAAAAGTTTTACTACACAGACAATTTTATTGACATTTCATTATATGGCATGCAATTTGACCACTTAGTTGTATAACACTCAATTCAAATCAATGACCAAATTTTTACACATCATAAAATGTCAATCAAGATGTCCAAATTAACGTCATTGTGAATTTACTCTACAATAAAATATTTTGCACGTAAGCTCAATTTTTTTTTTCCTATTTTCTAACTATACATTCTCTAAAAAAATCACTAATCAACACTTCATTTTCTCAAAAACAATGGCCATCAAACATGGATTGAATCTCACGTGGTAGTTTTTTGCCACCATTTATACGAGGTTTCTTTTTTTCATATCAACTGCCAAATGACTGAAAAAGCTATAGCAATACACGTCTCTTCACAACATCAAAAATCTATTTTCCAATTATACATGTAAATTGTTCCTTAAAATAAGCTCATAAAAATTATAAATTAGTGATATATTCGAGCTTCTACCATTTTCCGTGCAGAAATAGCATCACCGACGGTATCGGTAACGTTTAAAGTTGAAATACAGATGCAAGATCCCGCGTTCAAACGTACTCTTGAAGCCCTTCTTGTGCGAGTACTCCCATTCTTTGTTGACAATTCGAAATGCCTAGCACACAGATGAGGCGACCAGTAAGGGGGCGTAGTCAAGTCAATAAGTTTCCAACAGAACTAATCATTAATGGACAAAAAAAATCAATTAAACTGGAAAACAAAAGGAGATGAGGACTTACTATGTCCTCATAAGGGGGGCCTGCATGAAACCTTATAATGCAAGTCTCGGCACTATCTCCATCCTTCTCTATGGTGTAATTAGGAGCTTTGGATTTGTCAACAAGATCTGGGTAAAAGATATTGAATTTGTATCCCTGCACAATCTTGGGGGGCGGGTTGTCATGATCGTAATGAGTTTGATTGTATTTGTTCCACTCATAACCAGTGTGAACACGATTAAAATATTTGGGCTTTCTTGGTCGATATTTATCATGCCACCAGTACACCTGTATCCACAAGCATGTTAGTGTGCTTTTAAACGTGTCAAAAATAATTGAAGAAATTCTTTATTCGTCAACGTAACATAGGGAATGCAATACAACAGGCTAATGCATCTACCTGGGAATCAAGGTTAACTTCATCAGTTGAGCCAAATACGGCATCACCTTCCTCCATGGTTCCCATGGCTTTTATAGCCGTCTTCTCAAAGTTATCTTCAGGAGTTGGCCTTGAAGCCAGTTCTTGAACTCGGCGTTCTTCCAATACAGCCATACGTTTCCTCTCCTGTGTAATACATGTGTACATGTATGTTGTTTAGTTCATACATTTCAAAGGCATGCCCATCTTATATACTTTTTACATGAAAAGATATTGGGTTCATTCTATCCAGTAACATTCTGATTGTATCTTAGCATTGGCAAGGTAAAAAAATAGAAGGAAAAATGAAATTGAAACCAATGCAAATTAAAATGCACATCTTGTTTGACTGCCCAGGAAAAACTGGGAAGAAAAACAAGTCCAACTGATTATAGGATATGCGTGCACATGTCTGAAATCAATGTGGTCTCGCCTTTTAGCAAGAAAATGTGTTTCCACTAAAACAACACAAACCTTCCTCGTCGATTTCACCGCCAAGTGAAAACATTTTACATACCCTCAATCAGAAATCTAAAAACAGCATGAATAGCAAATTGAAAGCGGTTTTAAGCTAGCATCATAAGTATGATCATGTCCTCTTCAAAGTCAATTGAATATTCATCTTAAATAGTTGCGCAGGAAAAACAAGCGTATTTGATAATGGGATGTGTGAATATCTCTATGGATCATATTCGGGAGAGGGAGGAGAGTTGTGAGTTAACCCAATCAAATTGTAGGCAGTTTTTTTACCCCATTTCCTCACTTTCAAGTTTTAAGCTAGCAAACATGTTTCCTTAAAAATTACTCCCTCCGTCCCTATTTCTTTTTTCACACATATTAAGAAAATTTAGTTAATATAGTTAAAATAATAAATTTTACTATCATTTTTCCTAATATACCATACATTAATGTAATCAATATTCAATCTAATTAAATTATGCATGCAATATTCAATGTAATTAAACTATTCACGGTACTAGTAATTGTTTAATGCAAGAATTAAGGTAATTAACATTCCAAAATCATCCAATACAAATACAAATGAATAAATGTCATGAAAGATGAAATGTTTTTTAGGTTTTTAATTTATTGTTCCAACTACAATTGAATAATGGAATGGTTTATACTTATGATAATATAGAACATTAAATAAGGGCATAATAGGAAACTAACATATTAACTATACTTTGAAATAAGAAACATGACTATAATTTGGGATAGATGAAAAAGGAAGACGTGACTTTATATAATTTGGGACAGATGAAAAAGGAAGACGTGACTATTTTTATGGGACAGAGGGAGTATAATATTTTTTCCTCACTGATTGCTGAAGTTCATTTTTCTTCTTACTTTACTTATTACCTTGCAACCAAACAAGTGAAAACATTTTACTCCGTAATTTATAGTTTAATGCGGAAATCCAAAAAGAGCATACGTAGCAAGTGAAAGGGCTTTAAAGATAGCTATACCAGCATAACCCTGTCCTCTTCAGGGTCAAGTGCATCTTCATCTTCTTCACCGTGTAACAGTTGCGGTGAGTAAGATCCTGCCACTGCTTCTTCCTCCTGGGACTCTTCATCCATTATGGGTTCAGGAGAAAGAGCATCATCACCTATACATGAAAGAACTGTCAGTTTACTATTGAATATTCAGGCAAATTGAGAAATTGGCATTAGCCTTACCCATTGCATCCTGATAAGAATCCTCCTCTTCAAGACTGGTATTCTGTTCCATCTTCGTATCTTTGCCCTCCTCTGACGGCTTCTGTAGGAACTCCAAATGCTTCCGCAGCGTTTTGGCATGGATTTCCTTCAGACAAGCCTACAGTGACATAGATGAACTGATAAAGCTATTTCGGAGTCCTGCAGCAAATGCCAGAGACTCGAGAGGTAATGTCGAAGTACCTTTGCCTTGTATATATGGAGCCGTTTAAGAATGGCTTCCCAATACTCGACAACCTTAGCAGTCCCTGATCTCATTTGTGACTCAATCTGGAATTGCAGTGCTTGTAGTTCATCATAGGTTTTTCCATGTAAAAGCTTCTTCACGTCAGCTTCCACACTCGCATGCAAACCCCTTTCTTCAGCAATCAACTCCTGAGGTAGTTGCTCTCCACGCACTCTTGCACGTTCTAATGCATCTTTTTTTCTAGCTTCAGCTAGCTCCCAATCAGAAACTACCAGCAGCGCCTGTCGAATTCCATATGCCACAAAATATTTGAAACCAACCCCACTAAAGAGTAAAAAATTGAAATCATCTCGCCAAATAATATTGTATGGAAACCATATCCATATGTTTCCCAAATGCAAATGCATGAGACAAGGGAAAGGATGAGTAAAAATATGAGGAGATTCTCCGTGATACTGAACAACAATTCTTTACAATACATAAACTGGATAATACCATTCCAAGCAGCGGAATCATATATATGCACAAAGACAAATGGAAGAGCATAAAAGGGGTACCTCAAATAGTTAAATACTTTGATAGTAGTTGTATCGGACAAAAAATTGAGATATAGCAATCAATATAGCATTGAAGAGATTAAGTACGTCCCACAGAAAATTTTCTGACTCATAAAGGACAACACACACTGTCAAATGCACTTTTTACCCCAAATAACAGGAATTGACATGAGCAAGTCATGCAGCAGATGCTCGGCAATGACCAAGCAGGAATGAGGGGTGAACACAAAGGACTCCTGTCATCCCACTTGAAAGATTGAGTGGAAAGGAAAAGAAATTGCTGAGACGAGCTTGGTCTCTAGAGTCGGTACACTTATATATGTAAGGGAAATCCTTGTTAAGTGTTAACATTACTCTGGGGCCAACATTATTAGCATGAACAGAGTTACTTTGTCCGACATGTATGGCTGTAAAGGGTAAATGTGCAATATTAAGGTGCATGTACACTATGTTTATGTGACAAAAAAAATCACAGAAGTCAGAGTATCTAGAAAATTTCAGCAAACAAACAGGAGTGAAATATGGAAGCCCAGAATTTCATTTTGTAGGACAGGTCAACTATCTGTAACCTAAGATATATTAAATATTGTACAACAGAAATCAAAATATGAAATATGATTGACCCTCATACGGTATATTGTGGTTTGTAATGTTTTCAAATTCACAAGCAGGCACATATGACTCTGAAAAGACCCTTGTGAAACCTCCAAATGTTTTTTAGGTTTTTTCCATACCATGATGAATTGCATTTCTAGCTAATTGCAAGGAATTGCTCAAGAACAAACAAAGAATACGTAAGAAGAAAATAAATATGTTGAAGTTCTCACTGCTATGAAATACCAGAACTAATTGTTAATATTGTCAAACATCTGAGAGTTGTTCATAACTTCATCAAGGTTTTAAGCTTTATTGAAGCAGTGTTGCAAGATTGAATACAATATAGGAGATGTATTGAGTAAATCAAGAAATGAGCAAAAATGAAGACAATATTGCATTGCAATAAATGTCACGATGCTTCGTATGAAACAAAAAGATGTGTTATACAAGTATAAAGAAGACGTAAGATCTACCAAGATTGTATATATCATACTGTACAAGTAAACAGAGAAGATAATACCTCCCAGTACTGTACACGAGTCGGAGTTTCACTGTCCAAATCAAGGTGCATCTTTATGTCCTCATGAAGCTCCTCCATTTCATTAACATTCAAACCCTTACATAGCACATCATGGTCAAATGTCAATATGGTGTCAAGAGAATACAAGAAAAAATAATGATAGACCCAGTGATTACATGAAAGCTTCAAACTACCCTTTTAATTTGCATACTTTTTACTTGATACAAAAATCCTCAGACTCACAAGTGCACTAACACTTAAAACATACTAGGATCTTAATGTTTTGACTTTTGAACAGTCATAATTAACAGGCTCATATTAAGAGAGATGTTCACAAGCTTTCTTAGTGTTCTCCTCTCATGTAGCACGAAAAAGGAACAAAGACAGGAAAAACAAAAAAACTGAGTAACACAAGAAATGTTTACCTTGAAGACCATGTACGGTTCATTTATTTCTATATCAAATTCATGTGAAGGATCAACATGTTTAATGAGTACATCAATCGGCTTAGTACGACCTTCACGTAACCGGATCTCTGACCTAACTTTGCTTTGATCAAAATGGAACTGTAAATAACACGTGTTAGCATGTCAGCAGAAAGAAAATTTTAGGAAATTAATAGAGCACAGTTTCCCAAGTAGTACATCAAGAGACAAACAAAAGTAACAGAACACTGAAGCCAGCAAACACTATACCTCTTCTTCTTTCTTCTCCCAGTCTTGGAACTCAGCCCGAGCACGCTCTCTTGCTAGCAATGCCTGCAATTTGAAGGTCATTGGGATTTGAACTTTGGTGTATGAGTAACAGAGATAAATGAAAAAATCCGCAACAATACAGCAAAAATAAACATTCCACAGAAAATAACAAGAAAAGCATGGTTTCACGAAAGATGCAATCAAATCCTACCATCTCTTCCTCGTGTCGTGCTTTCTCAAGAGCTCTTTCCTCCCTTCTCTTTTTCACTTTCTCAACCTCGGCCTACGTTCAATACAAAAAGTTTAAATAAATATATTCTAAGTGGAGAATGCACCTGAACCACAATACAATGTTATCAAGGGGATAAACCGGTATTTAAGATCGCATGGAATAAATCAAAATTGTACGAGGCAGTGAGGCATGCAATTAAGAAGAGTATAAAATCAATAAATAAATTATCCTTTCGCTTTTCAGTTAAATGGACCATTAAGACCCGAAAACCATCAAAAGTTGGAGAAAAAAGAGCATAAGTTGATACAAGGACTCGGAAGAAAGTTCCACAACATGTTAATTTCTAAAACAAAATCCAAGAGTAAAACCTATGGGATCACGACCGGAACAACAAGGAAAAGAGGGGGAAAAGTACCAATATTTATATATATGATTCAATAAAGTATCATTACTTCTTGATGATTATAGTACAATGATCGGTTCAACATGTGAAGAGGAATTAAGAAAAAATGTTATCGTGAGGTTCTGTACCATGCTTGTGCTGATGTATATACTAGACAGCTCATTGACATCTTCCACAGGAATATACAGTAAACCGTAACTCCTCTAATGCAATTTTCTCTTAGCTGAGATATATTTCTTATCGATTTTTAACTTTCCATGTTCCCTTTAGAATCTTATTCGAGGCAGCAGTCATTGCTCCATTTTGAGTGTATATGAATTATATCATTATAGCCTGACACATTCTCCAGTCATGAAAAATCTAGAAAGGCCACAAGAAAAGATAGCAATGGAGAGCGTGAAAAAGAGGAAGATGATTCACACAATTTAAATAGCATGTTTCGTATTACTATAAGGTCATGATACAACCAAAAAACATAGTACAAAACTGGCATGGAACAGGTACCATTCTTTCCCTCTGCCTCTTCTTCTCAGCTTTTATAGAAAAATCGTCCAGAGGCAAGCCCTGAGTTACATCACGCTCTATCTTCTTCCGCCAGACAAATCTGTCATACAAATATTTCAAATTTGTGAAAAACGCTCAAGGCTAAGAACAATGCATCTTTTACTTAAGCATCAAACATTTAGATTAGAGAGGAGCACAAAGGTAGACAAGGAAAGAGATATTTGCAGAACATTTCCAATGAACTATTCAATATTTGACGGAGAGGGTGTAAAGGTCCCGTCGGACAAGGACAATACGTTAACATCAACCAGATGACATGGCCAGACTAGCTTAGGTCCAGCAATCCAGAAGGCAACAAACTTAGGGAAGGATGCTGTCTGCCAAAGAGTAGGCAGACAACCTGCCAAAGCAAGCAAGCAATCAACCCCTCAGACCGTCCTGAATGACTTTCGTCTGAAGACCATTCAACACAGACAGTTTGGATTACCATATTCCCCATCAGAAATTGCACAAGATTCATACAGACCACCAACATACAATCTAACCTAAGTCCATAAAATGAATTCCCTAAGAATACTGCTAACTAATCTGAGAACGTGGCAGCCATCACAACTGAACTCTACACTACTACTAGGCAGTTATTGTGCATTACCCAACAATCACTTGCACAATCAGCTAAAAATCAATTTACATTAGGAAACATGCTTTACCAACAAGGGTAACCATTAACCATTCCTCCATGTAAGCATTAGTCTTGATGTTAACCTTGCACAGTAACACAGCACAGAGTCTGCCAAATAATTCTTGAATGCCTTACTGAATGACCATCTAAGTGTCACAAGGCCAGGAATCACACCACCATCAAGGATTGCGGCAAGTGAACATTCACTCTGTTCAGTCCTCGACAGTAGATGCCGACCATCCAAAGGGTTCACACTAACAAAAAAGGCTACAGTTGCTTTAGGTAGCCTAATGGGTCCGTTTAATAAAACTATGATTACAGAATTTCCCAAAAATCAATTAACTGCATGACTGAATAAACAAAACTGCTACCTGATGAAATTGAAATTGTATTCACATCTTCAGATAAGGTTACTCATTAGTAACATAGAGCTCAAGGCTTGAGAAAAGCCGTGCATGTGGTACAAGAAATTGCAACTAGAGGGACAAGATGAACTCACCTCTCATTAAGGTTAGAATCGCCAAAGGGATTTGAATCGTTGGAATATCCAGACACTGTTTGCGACTTCAACTTCTTGGCGACTTTCATAGCCTAACAAAGTAACCAATTAGTTAAAATGCATAAAAACACTATACGGAATTGAGTGAAAAGGCATAAACAAATTTGGGGGAAGTATAGAGGAGAATCACAATACCTTTTTCTGAGCCTTTTTAGCTAGGTATTCAGAAATTTCTTCCTCTGTAATCTTCCTCTTGCTCTTCTTCCTCGATCGCTCATGGGTGTCACTTTCAGAATCATCGGAGTCTAATCGTCGGCTACTGCTGCGATTTCGACTCCGGCTCCTGCGTTGGTTTCTATCCGACTCCAAAGTTGAGTCAGAAGCAGCATCCGAACCCGAATCCGAATAGTCCCTGCGGCGTCTGCGTCTCCGGCTGGACTTTGACGATGTCATCTTTGTACAGGGGTGGAACGGTTGCTATTACAAGTATTCGAGCATAAACATGTCCTTCACGGCTAAGTGAGGCCTTAAGGATCTGGTGCTATCGGTTTAGCTCTGGCAGGGGAGGACACAGACTTCTTAAACAAGGGAGGCACAATCAAACTTTCAAAAAGTGACGAAAAAATTAAAGTAAAAGATATTTTATTACAACCGTTCTCTACGTGTTCACATATTTTGATAACGTTCTATAATTACATCATTTTCACATAGCTAAACTTTTGCAAGTAAAGAGAAAAATACCTCATCAATTATCAGGTAGAACCTCGTAACAATATTTAAAAACCAAGAAACCATAATCCAAAATTAAAAATAACTTTACAGTTTCCTGTGAGCACAGGCAGGGTTGCAATTTTAAGAAAATTAAACAACAGCTTAAGAAAAGAAAGTGAAATTCAATCCTTAAATCCAAGATTTTAGGGATACTAGTCAGAGTACACAGAGAGATTTGAAGCAAAAACAAGGAAATCGTAAATATTATCGTCCAGTGATAGAGAATTAATTAGCAAATATCAAGTTACAATCAATCACAAAATATCAATCCCTAAATCCTTGAATATCAATGATCAATCCGACAATCCCTAAACTGCTAAACAACAAGTTACAATCAAAATCCCTAAAAACCCCTAATTATCAATCCGGCAATCCCTAACTATCAATCCATTATCCTAAATGTAGTTCAAACTTCAAACTTCAAAACATTATCACTTAACAGTCAATGGGCATTAAGTTACCTTGGAGGTCGCTGTCGGAGCTTGGAGTTTGTACTTGGGCGGAGCCGCGGAGGCGGAGCAGCCTAGCAGGAGCTCGAAACGGGTCCGTTGAGCGCGGATCGGACTGAAAGAGCCAGAGAGGGACGGTGGGGGCGAATCGGACGATGCTGCTGCCGGGATAGAGCGGTAGACGGGACGGTAGACAAGAGGTTTGGAGAGGAGAAAATGGCTGTCCTGTTGCCGCGTGAAGATGGCTTAGGGAGAAAAGGGGTTTTTCATTCATTCATTTAAAAAAATCCAAATGTCCGCCCCTGAGCTCTGGGTAGATGTGGAACCGAATGGACTGGGCCGTATTTTAGCTTTAGTTATTACTCATTTGTCAAAGTCCAGATTTACTAACGTGGAAATTACACAAAATAAGAATTTTAAAAGATTCAATCTCGAAAATCATATTGCAGATTTCACTTTTCAAAAATTAGATATTTTATCTTTAAATATTAAATATTAATTGTACAATTTTCATTTCAAATCCTAATCAATTTCATTCCAATTTTTCTCCTCCTTCTCTCCTCTCCGTCACTCTCTCTACCTTCTCTCTTCTCCCCTCTCCACTTTCCTCCATCTCCATTGGCAGCACAACCTCGTCCGACAGCGTTGTGCACCAACACAAAGTAGCGACGCTTATTCGTGTAAATCGTCGCTACATTTTCTTATTTCTAAGTTTTTTGCAATTTTTGCGAGGGAGTTGTAATTTTGTGGTGATTGATGGACGCTGTGGAGTCGTGATTTCTGGTTGATGGTTCGCAATCGCCGATGCGGTAGCAGCGATGGTGGGGGTAATGGTGGGTTGTGCACTGCTTCGTGATTTGGCGATGGTTTTTGTTGGTGGTTTTGTTGGATCGACGGTGGATTTGATGGGGTTTGTTGGTTTTGGTAGTGGCGGCGGTGCTGGATCTGGCGGTTAGTGGTGAGTCGTGGTGGTGATTTTGAAGTTGAACATGGTAGTTTATTGGAGGTTGTGGCGACGGAGACAGTGAAGTGGTGATGCTGCTTTCGCTTGGTACCATGGTGTATTGTTGTTGGGTGGTGTAGATGGTAGCAGTGTTGGTGGCGGTTGGTGACGGCGACGATGGTAGGGTTGGAGATTTTTTTTGGGTTGTGGGATGTGGCGTTGGTGGTGGAGATTATGTGGTTTTGGTGGTGGTGGTGGTGGTAGAGGTACAGTGGTTGTAGGTGGGTAATGGTGGTCATGGTGATGTCGGTATAAGGTTTGCCGTCGAGAGGTGGTGGTGGTTTTGGCGACTGTGTTTCGGTTGACATGCTGTTGGTGGCAGTCGAGAGGTGGTAGTCACAAGTGTTGGTGGTGGTAGTCACATATTATTTGGTTGTTGTGATAAAAAATATTCGACCAATGAAAAGATAAATTGTGACTAAAAAATAATGTGTAAAAATTGTTAATTTATGACTAATAATTTGATAATTGTGACTGTCTAATATGTTGTGACATTTAATATTTGTGATTTGTTACCTATAAATAAATTGTGACGTTTCAATTTTTGATTTGTGATCGATGAACAAATTATGATCTATAAGTTTTTTGAATTGTAACATTAAAATAATTTGTGATACATAAAATTTGTAATTTGTGACTAATGAATAATATGTGACTTATTAATTTTATAAATTTGTGATCGATGAAAAAGTTGTGACCTATAAAATTTTCGATTTGTGATTGTGAAATAATTTGTGACTTATAAAATTTCTTAATGTGATAGAAAAATAATTTGTGACCAATTAATTTATAATTTATAACCTAATTATATGAAATTGTGACCTTAATATATTTAATTAATAAAATATATGTTTAATTAATCAATTTATAGATAAAATTTAAAAAGGTCTGAGATTTGAAATTAAACCTTGATATCTTAAATTTGAAATTTGTGAAACTAAAACTCTTGGTCTAAATATCATTTAAGGGGGTTTCAATAAGCATAACCGTGAGCTTAGGCCAACATTCTATTTACAAACAAGTCAAAATACATATTATGAGAATATTTAAAAAATGAGATTTTTCATAGATGTCACTAAATTTGAAAATACACAAAAAATTGTCACTTTTACTAATGGTGCTAAAAAATATCACTTTTATGTGAATGGTTAAAATAACCTTCAGCGGTGCCTTTTTTGAAGCATTTAATGTCATTAATACTTGATTTAAATGTTCATTAATGTAATGTGCGATGATTTAATTTGTGTACTATAAATATTGGATATACGTATATTATATTGGGCAATATGAATTTTTTAATAAAAAAAGAAAAAAAGTTTTTGGAAAGTGAGTATAAATCGATTTCTTCTACCCTTAACAAATCCTAACTTTCTAACCATATTATGTATTCCTTTATTAAGAAGAAATTACTATTGAATTCATCTTCCATTTTGAGAGATTAACGTGTTAGAAATTGTTTATATTTTTATCTTATAACTTACTACTTTTGAAATGTTAAATACACTATGGTCATACTTATTTGAAATTTTCGGAATTATTATTCATTAATTTGTTTGGTTTTTCAAATCTTTTGGAATAAAGAGACAAATATCCTCTACACAATGTTGTAAAGGATTTCGTATTTACCGAAACATTGAATTATTTATTTGGGAAGATGTTGTTATATTGTAGTTGAAAATTGATGATCACCATTAATGTTTTGAATAATTTCTTCCAATCAAATTCAATAAATGTTTTCGAGGATTGTCTCTTCAATGATTCACTGTGCAAATTATTTGGAAAGAAGATTTTGTTATTTGGTAGTACAATATTGATGACCACACTTAATGTTACGAAGAATTTGTTCCAATCACACCCATTACATGTTTCATGTCAGTATGACAGTTCAACTATTGAATTTGACATTTGAAAACTGTCGGGATGGACATTTTAACTATCGGTTTCACATGTATTTAAATATTCTAATGTGTCACTTTCATGCTATTAAATGCTGATATATCGATTGTGCAGAATTCTTATCATTTCAATATCAACTTTTCATATGAGTAATTATTTGAGACTCATCGTATCGCATGGGGAACAATTTGTTCATGTAGATGACGAATGTAAGTGGAGATGGGACAAAACCACTTCAATCGTAGTTCCGACAAGTATCATCCTAGACGAACTTGTGTTACGATTGAATGACGAACTTGGTATTCTTGATTAGTACACTCAAATTGAATTGATGTTCATCGTCTTGAATATGAATATACATCTGACCGAAATACGCTAAGATGAAGACTTAACTTGGTACATATTAGTTCATAAGGAAATTGTTATATGCGTTACTATTTTGGAAACCAAACTTCCAATAGTTGACATGAGAAGGGATACAAATTTTCAACATCCTTCATTTGTCGTGGCGAAAATTCACTGAAATGTACAACATAATAAGGCGAT
>CAIGRS010325575.1:0-14608 GCA_903798395.1 Fraxinus floribunda | reverse complement strand
TTGAATCTGTTCTGTTTTTTGTCCTCTGGTTGCCGTTTAGTTTTTTAGTTTTTTTATTGTTTTGTTTGGGCCTAAAATGTCTTTTTAAATGGGCCATTTTATTTTTTAAGAAGGACCCTTTCTGATTTCTTAAAAAAGATTGAAAATCAAATTTCAAATGAGGCGTGAGCCTCATATTTTTAGCCTCAAAAATACTGCATCGAGGCATATTACATGCGCCCCACTACTGCCTTTTTAAACCATGGCAATATGAGCTATCTTTTGTGGTCCTTGTGGATCAAAAAAAAACTAAGAAGAGGATTGCAGACAACCAGGCTTCCCACAATTCAATTTCGGAAAATCGGATTCAAAACTTGAAAATAGCATGGATGGGGTGTAACTGGTTATCGGGTCTTCATGGATGCTATATTGATAGTGATCGGTAAGTCCGCTCATTCTTCTGGGCTGGAATATTTCGACTGTAGACTGGATTCTTGCTAAGGAAATCATCAAGCTATATGGCATTCCAAAATTTGTAAATGTGTCCCGACTTTCACCTTGAGAACAAGGTGAATTTCGAGGCGGGGTAATGATGGAACTTCATATTAATAGTTAGTAATTGGGGTATTTTAGGGGTTTAGGAGGAATAAGTATAAGCATGCTTATAAATAGGGGAAGGGAAGTTTCATTTGGGCATATTCTGAAAAATGGGAACTTTGGGTGGGGATAGAGTTGAACCTCTCAAAAGTTCAACAAAACTTTGTAATTTATCTTCACTAAGCAATACAATACTACATTTTGTTCATTTACATCATAATCTGTGCTACTAATAGAAAATGGATTACTTGCTCCATCTCTGTCCCACACACAGAAGAAAGCTAACTGGGGTCTTATCACTCAACGGTCAAGTTGACTTTTTATGGATTGCTTATATAATGCAATTACTTATCATACGACACCTGAAAACTATTTTAAACCATATAAAAAATGCTATCATTCAAAAAGTTAAATAAAGTCCAATATTAGTTGACTGTGGTATCTATCATTTGTTTAGCCCACAAAATTCAAAAATAATTTAGCTAGTAAGTTGAACTTATTTCTTCACCGTTCAGTGGGAAGCAAGTTTGCATACATTTATCACTTAGTAGAAAGGAAACCATCAATCTGGCATAAATTCTCTCTTCTTTGTTCACTTCCTATTCATTTTTATCCTATTTTTTACCAAGTAAAATATTATTCTTTATATTCAAGCTTTTGACTAAAAAAAAAGCACTATTATTTTCTTGACCAGGTTGAGACATTTGAGACTCGAGCCAAAAATAAAGCTTTTCCAAAAATATAGAAGTGAAGAAATCAAATTAACCAGAGGAACAGAAAGTTTGACAAAAGGTCAGTTTTAATACCTTGATGAGCCGGTTTAAAAGTGAAGGAAAAGCACCAAGGAATGGAAGAGAATCCCTGATTCGGGTCATTGTGAAGGCCAAAATTTCTGAGTCAGTGACCTGATTCAACAAAAATAGCGTACTTCGTAGGTAACATTTGACAAGTGGTTTTAAATCATTCCACTTTGAAGAATTCTTCAATTCCAGTATGCTCTCTTTCCTGCAATTTAATGATGAAAGTTGGAATAGCCTTCGAAATATGTCATCCGCATTAGAGAGCATGAACATCAATATATTGCAAAAACTCCCACTGTTCTGAAATCTGTAACCAATCGTTTCTGCTCCAAAGTGACATGCTGCACGATAAGCATTTAACAGACTAATGAGAGCCGACCGGTTATGCTCTTCTGTGAACAGCTTACACCAAGAACGGATAACAGAACTCGTCAAGGGTTTTTCCTGGGATTTGGAAGGGTCATTTTCATCTTGTTGCCCAGGATCCCTTCTATCATCTTCATCAGAGTACTGTGAAACAGGAATTGAGAATACTGTTAAGATCGAAATAGTTGCTTGCAGACAAAAATACAATAACAGAAGCTGGGCCATGCTGATAGGTTATCCAAATGCATCATCTTCAAAATAAAAGGACTGAAACCCTCCAGAAACTTGAGCATTACTTTATTACAAAAATTTGGGTTCATATCAGTGATATCATGCTCAGGAGACCTAAGCTCATTGAAAAACATATGGAAAGACAGCACAAAAATGTTGTAAAATTATAGATGCATAATATATGCATGTGTTAATCCCACAATGCACATGCATCTGCAATATGTTCTCACTAAAAGACCACATTTTACATTTGTAAAATCAAAATACGTCTAAAATTGATTAGATTTATATGTGGAGAACTTTGAACTTGAGCCTGTGGGTTATTTATTTTTCTTAATATAGCTGCAGAATATTATTAATCTGTCTGATTGAAGTCTCCTCTTCCCGGCCGACTAGCTGTGACTCGTATGTGTTAGTTTGATGCTCTTTTTCGATTAGTATTTTGTAAAACGACATTATGAATTAACATTCTATTATTCGTGTGTTACAATTTGAAACAATTATCTAATGTTCCATGATCATATATAGGATGTCACAAATTATATACTCGATTGTTCAGGTATAGTGAGACACAGTTCGTGATGTGATCAAAATATGTCATTCACAATCGGTACATAAAATTGGAGTGCAAAAAGGACATTTTGTCGATTTCAAAATATTGACGATCAAACGAAGGTTGAATTGTGGAACGATAATCGGAGAATATTGTTATCGGATCATAATTTGATTCCATAAATATCACTCGACTCGAGAGTACAATCTCGATTTTTTGGTAGAATGAGCCAGAATTAATAGATGCATCTCAATTGGTCAAGAATGGACCCAATTAGAAACATTTGTTGGAGCTTGAGTCTTGTGAGTCCCGTTAAGTTCTTATTTTCGCTCCAATAAAGTGTGTAACTTAATTGGTCTACTACAATGAAGTCCAAAGAAATTTGTAGGATTATGAAACCCTAATTGACTACTACAAATATGTCATTTATGGGCACATTTCTAAAGTTTTTAGGGTCAACCACATTTTCAATTTTTCCCAAAAAGGGGAGGCACCTAAAGAGCACAAGGGATAACTAAGGGAGGAAGCACTTGGTTATCATCTCACCTTTATGTGTGAGGATTTAAAAACATCCAATTACCTCAAGGTGATCTAGAATCCATTATTCATTTGGGTTTAATCATCGAAGGAAAATTAATTTTCTATTGTGATGATTAAATCCAATAATCAACAGTATGTCCAAACGACGACTATCGATTCCAAAACTTTGCGTTCATAATTTTTCAAATGATGGATGGAGTAAAAGCTCTCTTATTTTAAGTGATCAACAAGATTTTTTTTCCTATTTTTGAGCCTCTTGCTAGTTCAAACTTATGAACAAGCTTGGACATTTCTCCTTATGCTTTTGATATTGATATCTAGATTTGCAAAGATCTTGCCATATAGACTGGTCTCACCCATGCAGAAACTTGCAATATATATATAAACAACAAAATGCAACTTTTATCTATTCACATGAAAAACTTTTGTAAACTTAAATATACAGAACATAGAGGGGGTCTGAAGTACTCAAATACGAGCCTTTCAGATACTTTCTAACTATCATATGTCCATGCATATGGCATATCCAGATACATGTCAATCTCTACCAACAAAAGAATCAAGAAGAAATAGCATCCCGGAAAAAAATGACTAAATGAATATCTTACCGTCTCCACAATTTGAATTGATTCGTAGTAGCTTTCTAGAAACTTGCTGAATTCTGGATCCTGGAATTTTCATATGAAGTTTCTTTAAGAAAATAATGATAAATGAATTTGAGAAAGTTCTGGAAAAAGTGATTAAAAAAGGAGAAAGGAAATTGAAATACGAAAAAGAGAATCCATCAGCTTTCATGATATTTATACCAATGCCGCGGGGCCACAATCAATTAAACACATGCAACAAGTAAGGCAAAAGACATACTTACACTCTCTGTTTCGTAACTAACTTATAAGCCCCCACCAAACATGCTTATTTGATTAATTGCCCACAAAAATTAGTGAAATGAATACAAAGACAAGTAAATGTTATAAAATCCAGCTTAGGATTACATGCAGCTTCAGAATATTAAATTGATAAATCCTACATCGATAAATGATGTTGACACATGCTCTATGCTAAGATTTAAGATCTTTAGTTCTATGTCCATTTAGCACACAGCCAACACCCCAATTTCAAAAAGAACTCATTATTATTATGATAAGAGAGAGAGAAACACGCAAAGGAAAACCTTATGTACTAGAGTGAGCCAAATAAGTCAATGCCTGCCTGCTTAGTTCTAACAAACCTGTGAAGAGATGCACATTGGCTAAAGCCTAATGTATAGATAGGGTCACTACAGAAAACATAAAGCAAACATCGTCATTAAGTGCTTGTCTGGAGGAGATTTTTAGGGGGAAAAATCAAATATATGACCGTTGGCCACCATTTCCAACAATTTCCAGCCACTTTTCTTGACCAAATCTCTCACATTAGGCCCCAGTTGACCAAAAAGGATAAAAAAAAATTGATTTTGAGAATCTCCTCCAAACAGGCTCTAAATCTGTTAAAAAGAAAATAGAATTACATTTTATGGATGACTAAAAAGAAAACATATTCACATGTATACATTTTTTATCTTTCCATTATTTAGACAAATACATGCTGACTATATCCAAGCATTTTTTACAAGAATCAAGCCTAATGATGTAAAAAAATAAAATAAAATGATATCGCAAAAGCAACAGATTTATCTCCATTACAAGAAACATATTCATATGTAGTGAGGCGCGCCTTGTGGTCCGCCTCACCGTGAGGCGTATGTATTGTGCCTCGAGGAGGTATTTTTTAGGCTAAAAATATGAAACAGGCGCCTCTAAATCTGAGGCACATGCCTCAAGGCATGCGCCTCAAGGCATGAGGCGAGCGCCTCCCTTAAAATTTGATTTTTCAACGTTATTAATGCAAATCAAAAATGCCCTTCTTAAAAAAGAAAATGGCCCATTTAAAAGGGCATTTTGGGCCCAAACGAAACAACAAAATACCTAGAAAATTAAACGATACAGAATAGCAGCCCTAGAAATTGAACAGAACTCAAAAGTCAGAATTAAAGAAAAGTATCGTCTTCTATATATCTTGTTTACTATATGCTCCAACTTTGGTTTTTTGTATTTTTGTATTATTTTATAATTCTTTTTACTTAGATTTTTTGTTTTTTGTGAGACTTACGCCTCAATCCGCCTCGCCTCATAAAGAAAAACCGTCTCAGTACTTAGTTTCACCTTTTTAAACTTTGGTGATACCCAATCTAAAGATGTCCTTACCAATAAATAAAAGAACTATTGTTTCATTCAAAAACAGATTCTTTTCGGTAAATATAGAAGCAGATACATCTTCTCATTAATTGTTGAATTCTGCAGAAGAGGGTGAGGATACTTGTATGCTAATGTTTGCATTTAGTCTCCTGCATTCCATCACATGTTTGTATATGCATATTGGGAAAAAAAAAACTAGTTGGTGTAAGAAACAGATAATTGTCATCTATGTCAAACAAAAGAAAAATACAACACAGTATTGTGTGTGAAATGTATTAGAAAGGAGAAAATGACCTTCTTTAGCCTATCCAATTTTTTCTTCTTCATGACCAGATCTGCATGAATATTCTCATTCAGTGCCACATAGGTACTACTGGCATTTTCTTCTGCATATACGGTAACATAAAAGTCTGATGATCAAATATCATATTAAAAAAGTTGGTAGGATGCAAAAAGAAAGTATGGCAAATGGAAACAGTCAGGTTATAAAATTCTTTTCGAGAATGAAACCTGACCTTCTATAATATTCTCAGTATCATTTATTGCAACAAATGGAGAACTTGAGTCCTGATTAATAAATTACATGATCAATTACCAAAACAACAAAGAAAGCCTCCGTTTGGCTTACCAATTTATAATGATATATAAACTTTCTGAATGGAAACCAAATTCTATATAATAAATACATAATGAATTATTATTAATACATAGAAATTGGAGTTGCCAATTCAATGTAAGTCAAGCATAATAAAGTCTAAAACCTCTGAAAGGTAACCATCACTATCTGAACCATCTTCACCCTCATCCTTGTCATCTTCAGCAAACACAGCATCAATACAAGCATCTCCAACATTATCTTTGACCGTGATTCTGACAAAAACATTGATATGGTTAAGATCCACATTGAACCTAAAATACAGCAAGCACTTATATCATAGAGGTGGTATTTTAAGTGATTCCTAAATATACTAATTTCTTAATATTAATCATTAACATTGTAGCTTCTACGGTAATGCATATACACATGTAGGAGTAATAAAACAAGAAAGGTAAATGGTCATGAAAGGTTATAGCATGAGACCTATAATGCTCGGACTTGGGCACGAGTATTGGCTAAGAAGACGTATCTAGGTGTCGGATCTTTTATTTTTTAAAAATATATGATATTGGAACATTATTAAAAAGAGTTCAAATTTTGAATACGGGTACGTGGTTACGACTTTCAAACTTCAAATTTTTTTTACTAACCCAATATGTCATTTTAAATAAATCAAAATTAATTGTTCACGAAGAAGAAAATGAGTATTGAATAAAAGGTTAAAACGAATAATATAGAATTTCGGAGTTAATTTTCAATTATGGGAAGTTAATCACTAAGGGTGTATTTGATTGCAAGTATCAAGTATGGAATTTATATAGAAAGAAAATATATTCTAGGCAATTGAATTACCTAGAAATTATTTGCATGAAAATTGTCGATTAAATATGTTTGATTGATTTTATTTTCAACCTACAAAATGAATACTTGTCATTTTTTATTGGATGGTAAATAGATGGGAAACAGAGGGTAGATGAGAGAGAGCGCAAATTAGCAGGAAAACAAAAACTTACTCTCCTAAAAAAAAAAAATTCCTTTGTTTTCAAGGAAAATAAGGTCACGTGACCAAAAAGTAGAAAATATTTTCCATGAAAAAATATCAATCAAACAGCACAAAAGTAAAAATTTGGGTCAAAATGACATTTTTCATGGAAAATATTGGCAATCAACGCCGATACAAAGTGGGAAAGAAGGAAAAAAAGAAGTAAAGGGAAAGAAAGAAAAAAAAGAAGGGAAAACCTAGTTCCGCTGCCTTCATCGACCTTCACAACGGCGGCCCTAGGTTTATATAAAGCAAAAAGGGGAAAGAAGAAAAAGAGAAGCAGAAAGTGCAAAGTGTCCAATTGAAACTTGAAGGATCCGACACATATCTCACACCCATGTCGTGTGGTGTCGACATTGATATTTCGTCCATTTCAAAGAGTTTGAACATCAAAGCATGAGACCGATACATAAAATTCACCTTTTTACCTTCCATTAGAAAGCCCCGAAGCATTATCCTCTTGTTCCTCAACATCATTCTGCTCATCTTCTACAACAACAAAAAAAAGCACAAGATCATAAAGATTGATAAAGAGTTACCTTTTTACGAAGAAAATAACTTAGAATCAACTACCAAAGTAACACGAAAACATAAAGAAAACATTCTGTCAATCTCCATGATTTCTCCAGTTCCATTTATTCATATTTAGTACATTCAGCAACCTCATATAGCCCTTGTTTGAGCCCCATTTTTTAAATACTCATTTTCCTCCAAACTCATTTTCAATCACATTCTTTCAATAAAATAATCACATATAAACTTAAAATTCTTCATCTTTTAATCATGCGTTCTCTAAAGAATCACTATTACAAAATCTATTCTCCAAAGAAATAGGGCTCAAACCCATAGTCTAAATAGAATATCAACTTGTCAAAAACGCGCCTTTTTCTTGTTTCTTATATCTATATCAAAACAAAATTAAATCATATTTCAGAAAAATGCCACCAATTAGTTCCTTCATAACATCCAACCTATTGTAAATTTATAAGCTAGCCTACATATATTGTTGCAGCAAAAATGAGCAATAAAATAAATAAATAAAGATATAATCCGCTCTTGATGCACTCTATAGGATGGAAAATAGAAACTAAAGCTAATACATTTCCTTGCACGAGAGTTCTAAATCCAACTTTTTTTCAACAATAACATATTAAAAGCACCAACTGTGAATATGCACACAAATATAACAGATGCATGAAGTGAGAATATGCACGGGAAAACACATACAGAAGCACAAAGAGAATGGGAATTAATACTTGAGGATTTCTTTTTGAATAAAGCCTTCGTTTTTCGCTTCCTTTTCAATACAGACTGAAGATTCTTCTTTGCAAACTTCCTCGCTTTCTTCCCTAATTTCCCCATTCCTGTACTCTTTTCTCTTCTGGATCATGTAATCTAACAAAAACCAAAAATTCGACTCAATTTCATCAAAAACTATAAAATACAATATGTAAAGACAAACATTTACCAATTTATAATTATATAGCATTTCTTTCTTTCTCAGCTACTGTTTTTAATTTTTCTTTTATTATTGTTAATTAACTAATGGGACTAGTTGATCATGTTTTTGGGCCATTAACCTAAAACATAACTGATCATTTCGGTTTAATTAATTATCGATCCAAATCAACCAAAAATTCAGAATAAAAGCATACCAAATCAAATCGAACAATCTTCAGTCACAACTACAATTAGTTCATTAAGGGATATTCATATTGGAGCTCTAGGATTTGTTGTCCAGAATCTCAGAAAGGTTGAAAAAAATTAGAAAGTATATAAATCGGATTATTTTCATTGAGTCAAACCAATGATACACTTTAAAAATTTTCAAACATATTATTCTTATAGAAAATATATTAGCTAATAAAAAATGGGCTAGAAATCAAAGATTAACAGAAAAAATAATTAATTAACTAAAAATACGCGAATAAATTGGAGACACAAATTCGCGTATTGATAGCAAGAAAATTCTTTACCCGCAGCTTTACTGGCTGCCTTTAGGGATTGGTCGACGGGTGCGATTCTGGTGTTGGCTAAAAGTGGGACGAGAGCGTGGAGTCCGAGAGATAGCATAGGTCTACAGACCAGCGAGGCAATTATTTGATCTTTAGGGTTTTGGGGTGGAGGTTTTCGTGTACTATTCAATTTGAAACTCTTTAAGACCTTTCTAACCACACGATTATTCTCATATTTCAAATATACAACTAAAATAGACCGATATACTTGAAATAACTAGCCAGAGTTTGACGTGCACGTTATTCAGAAATCGATAATATATTAAAATATCAAATCAAGTGATAATCATTTTTTGGACAATTTTAACTCAATTGCAATCCAATTATTTCAATAATACTCTATGTTTTTCAATATATAATAAATACTTTGTCATTAATTCTCAATTAACATTCATATTAATCTTAGATTTGATAAATCTTGATCTACATGAATCTAGTTATAAATGAATTTATTTCTATTCATGTATCTAAGAATTTTAATGTGTGTTTAAATTCATGAATTAACAATTACTTTTTATGTATATATAGTCTAAAAATGTTGCTCATTTATGTATTTAATCATCACAAAAATTTAAATCATAAAAGTTGAATTTTGAGAATACAATTTTCTTCTCTTCAATTTCTATCCCAAATTTTATTTTCTTTAATCCATTTGAGACCCATCAAATCCTCCAAACAATCAAATATTACTTTTAAATCACTTATAAAGTATTCTAAATAACATGCAATTGCATTCAACTCTGACTAATACTACAAGTATATCAACCTATTTTAGTGGTATATTTGAAATTTGAGAATAATTGTGGTTAGAAATGTCTTTTAAGAGTTTCAAACTAAAAAGTACACAAAAACTCCCACCCTAAAACCCTAAAGATCAAATAAATGTCTCCCTGGTCTCTACCTCCGCTATCTCCCGGACTCTCACTGTTTCACACTCTCGTCTCTCTTTCAGCCTACACCGGAAGCGCACCCGTCAACCTATCCCTAAAGGCAGCCGGTAAAGCTACAAGTAAAAAATTTCTCTCTTCATCAGTACGCAAATCCAAGCCTTCAATTTCTTCTTCCACATGCTGTGTATTTTTAAATTAATTAATTATCAATTTTTTCTATTAGTCTTTGACTTCTAGCCTTTTTTTTTGCTAATATATTTTCTATAGGAAAAATCTATCTAAAATTTTTAGACTGTATCATTTGTTTGGCTCAATGAAAATAATTCGATTCATATAGATTTTACTTTTTTTATTTTTTTATGATGAATTAATGTCCATTTAGTGCTTTCAATTTACCTTTCTGGGATTCAAGACAACAAATTCTAAAACTCCTAAATGAAAAACCCTCATTGAACTCATTGTGACTAAAGATTGTTCGATTTGATTTGGTATGATTTTATTCTGAATTTCTGGTTGATTTGGATTGATAATTAAGTAAACGGAATTGATCAATTATGTTTCAGGTTGGCCCAAAAACCTAATCAACCAATCCCATTAGTTAATCCAATATTTGCAAAAGAAAAACTGCCTTACTACATAATATAAAACAAACTCATGGTAATTCGGCAATATACGAATATCTAGCTAAAAGTTCTTAATCAGGTGCATAAGTGATGATATTGAAGTCCATGAAAGACAATCCCACAGAAGCAAAGAAGCCCTGCTTTTGTTACCAAGTTACACAGGCAACATAGAATCGAAAAACATACACTTTAATCATTGAAAGTTTAGTAACTTCTCAACAAATAGAAAGGTGTTGGTCTCAATGGATAATGTATTTAAATAGTCTTCAGATAATTCAAAATAATTTCAATGGACCAGAACGGTATTTGATAAGCCAAAAGAAGTCTACAAGATGATCCTAAACTTGAGGAATTGCAGTATCTTAAATTTCAAAATGAAAACCCTCACTTGGTATAGAAAAATACAGTTAGCTTTTATCTTTGTCATCCCTTGATTTAAGAATAAAATATGAAATCAAAGTTCATCTTGTGATATCATATTATGGGTGTGTTTGATAGATATTATTGAGGAAATAATGTATTTTAAATAGTGATATGATGAGAAATATGTATTTAAAAAGTAAGGAAAAATTATTGATGCGATGTAAAATATTATTTTATTGAAAAATGTATGGTCGAAAATAAGTTTTGGAATAATGTATTTTGAAAGAATGTGTACCAAACAGGGGCTATATATATTATAGGGTAAGAACCTCACTACAAATCAAGGAGTTGCTAAAAATGAAGAAACTAAAACTGCCAAATGCTTATTTTCAAGATGCAGTATCTTAAATTTCAAATAAACCAACTGATAGAGATAGCAATGTAACATATTTTACTGAACCATCAGTCATTGAAAACTCGAGAGGTTCACCCAATAACAATGCAATTTTTTTTGTCCCTGAAGTTTAAGAGACCAGTTCACAAATGGCAACAGATCCCTGCTTTTTTCATCAGGTCACATTGACACCAACCACAATCCCATAATCAATCTCAAACCACAGGCAAACCAGAATTAACACCGCCAAAATTCCATTACAAATCCAAAAAATATTATAGAAAAAAAATACTTTTCAGGATATTTTAACATCAATGGTACATAAACTACAGGAAAAGAAACAAAATTAAAATCATTACCTTGAAATGAACTCTGAGATTGGAACCCCTGGCCTTGCACGCTGCAATAGGAATAACAAAACCGTGAGACGTATTATATTTAAAAAAAAAAAAACTTTGTACAATAAATATTTACATAAACAATGAATTTTGCTGAATAAAGAAAAAGGACATACATTTGGTAGGGTTATCCGGCTCTCTGGAGTACTTCACCTGCAAAATCAACAAAATCTATGATTTTAGAACCTGCGATTATATAATAGATACAAATACAAACACATATATGTGTGTTATGTGTGTAGGAGACAGCAGGGAGGGAAAATACCAATTTTACTGCGACGAGTTCAGCTATGGAGTGCAATTTTGTAACGAGAGATGGCGCGAGCCTTTTATGTACTTGGCTCAGGATGAGCCCTAGCTCTTCAAGGCCCTGTGGATAGTATCATGGGCTGGATAGTAAGTTATAAGCCCATATTGACATCAATTAATTTTTGGGCAACTTACAAAAATACTCGTAAAATTAATGACATTTTGAAAAATCATGTAAAAAGTATTTTGAAAGTAAAAAATATTGTGTAAAACTAAGCGTCACTTTTACACTTTTTTTAAAAAAAAAAAGTGACGCAATAAAAGGTGACATGTTACTTTTAATTAAAATGTGATATACAATTTATATTAAAATTGATGTTTTATCACTTAAAAAAAGTAATATAAATTTCAAGAAAGTGATAGGAAAAAAGTGACATGCATTCAAAAAAAAGTGACATATTAAAAAGAAAAGAAAAAAGTAACAAACATTAAAAAAGTGACAAATCTCCCTACTTATATAAAAGAGTCAATTAAGCCCATATTGACATCAATTAATTATTGGACAACTTACAAAAATACTCTTAAAATTAATGACATTTTGAAAAATCATGTAAAAAGTATTTTGGAAGTAAAAAATATTGTGTAAAACTAAGCGTCACTTTTACACTTTTTTTTAAAAAAAAAAGTGACGCAATAAAAGGTGACATGTTACTTTTAATTAAAATGTGATATACAATTTATATTAAAATTGATGTTTTATCACTAAAAAAAGTAATATAAATTTCAAGAAAGTGATAGGAAAAAGTGACATGCATTAAAAAAAGTGACAAATATTAAAAAGAAAAGAAAAAAGTAACAAACATTAAAAAAGTGACAAATATTGACAAATATTAAAAAAAATGACTTGACTTAATGATTGTGCCTTTAAACATCAAACTTGCAAGAAAAAAATGGAATTAAAAGACATGCTTCGAAAATAAGAAGCCAAACTAATATATTTTGCCTTGATATCTTCTGACAGTGAATCTGAGCCCTTGTTTGGGCCACATTCTTTTTTCCATTCTCATTCTTCTACTCATTTTCAACCACACATTCTCCAATAAAATAATATTTTTCATCACATCAATAACTATTCTTTCTTTTTCAACCGCATATTCCTCATCACATCAACCAAAAAAATGCATTCTTTTGAAAATAATGTGCACCAAACGGGAGCTAAACTCATTAAACTGGCCACCACTCCAAGAGATTCTACAGCTTTCACTTTTGCATCATCAGATTTTAAAGCATTTTCATGCTGCTGTTCTTGGACTCAACAAATTGTTTAGATGAGTGTGTTGGGAGACTACCCCTGCACAAAAAATTTTAATTAATAGAGATGACTATTGAGATTTTTTGTACAGGACAATACAGTATTTGAGATACCAAGCCACGCAGATCCAATCAAGTATTCATCCAAGAGTAAGAAAATTGAACAGCCTAAAGAATTGATTAGAGAGATGAATTTATCGCCATGGAAAACTCCGACTCATCGCAAAGGTTTCTTCAACTCGACAGACATTTTTCCCTAGCCAAAGCAGACGATTTCAATCGAAGGAGAGATTGAAGATGAGAGGAATCGACGAGACTTCTAAAGATTTGGAAACGTTGAAACAAATTCTTGAGGCTCTGCAACTCAAAGGACTCCTGCATTCTAAGAAGCTTTCGGAGCAAAATCAACTCAGTTATCGAAACTTCATCTACGATGAGTCTCCATTAACTAGGCCTTCGAGATCAACACCAGTGTATCACACCAACCGAAGAATGGGGAATGATACTCCGCCATTGAGTTCCAGAAATCAAGCGAGACGAAATCACTATAGATTCTACGTGGTTTAGGGATTTGGGGGATTTTGTAACGCATTAATTACGTTCTAAAATGTTTTAATTAGTTAACATGGTATTAATCAAATAAGTTAATTTTTTAGGGTATTGAGCCTAATTTTCCCTTAATTATTTGGGATAATATACATTAATATACATTAATAGCATTAAATCCTTGGTTGATGAGAATTAAAATTAGATTTTTAGTAAATTTCGATAAAGATTGATGAATGTATGGTTAAAAAATTGTGAAATCAATTAAATATGTTGTCAAAATTAATTATTGACTTTAATTTAAATTTTAATTTGCACCAAAAAAGGATTAAATGGAGGTAGTTTCATGGTTACAGTGAGATATAGTGATCCAAATTGCAGATCCATGATTGAAGGTGGGTTTATCCCTTTCTTCAAGTGCCTTATCTGCACTCAATAATAACAACAAACTAAATCTTATTCTCAATAAATTAGTGATATATGGAATGAGTCAACCACCCTTCACTACAACATAAAAAGACCTTTCGCAACATTCAAAAAACTTGTCGATCTTTTAATTAATCTTTTCATCAAAATTTGTGTTCATTAAAAAGTAGTGTGTTGTTTGCAGTGTTATTTTGGAAGCTCTGAAGCTGGATGGTCTCCAGAAGCTTTGCTCTTCATTAGAACCGATTCTTCGGAGAGTGTTAAGTGAACGACTTTCGCACATTTCCTTTGAACAATTCTGCTGCGACTTGTGTTTTTCTGTTATTTTATGAGACTTTTTGTTTCATTTTTAAAGTTGAGTATGGGACATTTTCTGGGAAGATTTCACTTTAAATTATATCCTCATATTTCCTTTAGTCTCAGACCTCTGGATGTGTTTATTCTTTTCCCTGT